>PQWD01011212.1:0-10111 GCA_019425675.1 Leucinodes orbonalis | reverse complement strand
TGGTTGATGAGCGCTCGATTAGTACAGTCGTCCATATAATTTCTCAACCTCTTCCCGGATCTGTGGTTGAGTTGTGAATAATTGCCCATGGAGATAGCCTGATATTCCGGCGAAGCAACATCAGCAGATGGCATCTCGCGTGTCAGCCTCATCAGATAAAGATCGAGAGAAAGTTTGGACGACTTTGCTCGTTTCATCGGCGGGGAATGCCTGCGACCCAGTGTGCACACCGTTTTCATCACGTTGTCAGTTATCTCGTCCACGTGGCTAGTGGTTTCCAGCGTCTAATCAATTTTGAAGTTCTAATTGGAACTCTTCGAACCCACAGTGCATTTGGCGTTTTTTATCAAGCGAATTTTAAAACATAATTTAAGGTATATCCGATACCGCCGTTTAAATCGAATGGGCAGTTTAATGCATGAAATGATATCGTTATAAAAAGTTATGAATATAGTAAATACCTATATTACTGGTTTTAGCATATGCTAATGTATATACAAATATACATATAGCCTTTCTTGTAATAACATGTTGTCATATAGCTAGCCCTTGCCAAATATATAAGGAAACCGTCAACCGAAGTTTGAGACCCAAAGGGGTCATAGATAACTCTCAATATCAATAAAGCCTTGGCGACCAATGATATTATTTCCGAAAGACGAGAATTACTAAACGAATTACCTACATAGTAACAGCGCGTTAATCTTTCAATTAAAAATATATACGTTTATACATGTCTTGACATTATTATTTTGCTTAATAGACTTAACTTCTTCTTTTTCTTCAGATAAAATAAGGCACTACTTTTATCAACTCGATAAATAAATGCTTTTTACTAAATCATTTACATGCAATGTATCTTGGAATCAATCTTAGCAAACACATAATATATATAATATATTTATAAATAATTAATATATATAATAATAAATAATATATCTTCATATTTAGCGTTTTTTTACAAGATCAAATTGGTCAATGTTTACGGCGTTATATTTGAAAGTGAGTAACTTTCCAAACAAAGTATAATGTAGCATCTAATAATAACTAACTGGCCGCTGAAGTCCTACTAAAGGCTGCGTGGGCATCATTTCGGCCTTAAAACGCTCGGTTACGTATCGGGGTCGAGCAAAAATTGATTTCAGGATTTTTCGCTACACTGCTTTGGCTTTGCGATTGCTATCATTTAACAAGCTGTGCCTTCTTATTGTGATGTTTTGAAACGTTTTGCTTTCATGTAGGATGTTTGGTAAAGATATTTTGATATCCCTTTTGTTTAGATAAATCCTGGTTATATCAATTAATATTTTCATGAGAACCATCATCTATTTCATATTAATCAAGCACTATTACACGCGCATATAACGTGCGAGAATCACGAAAGGAATTGGGGTAATATTTTAACGCATTGACCGCCAGAAATTCAGTCAATTATGTGTCTCAGGCGGTCAAATGGTCAATATTTTTCAGTCTGTGTTGCAATAGATATTTGACTTACGCGATCACAAGCAATCTATTATTGTAGATTTTCTATTTCTGACTTAATAATAGATATTATAAGCGTCGATGGCTTATTGGTGTTGACTGTTTCATTCCGATTTAGAGGGTGAACGTTCAAATTTAGCATCGAGGAATTGTTTTTTTGGAAATTATATGTACATTTATCAGACCATCTTACGGAGAATAAAAACATCGTGAGAAAACCTGCGCATTTAGAGATTCAAAGGTTGTGCGTGAAGTCTAGCTATTTTTAACTAGCTGGGGCCGCAGTTCTTCCCGCAGTATAAGATATTCTCCCGCAGTAAAACATATTCTGTTTTTGTTTTTCCAGGGTGTCAGCTAAATTCATACCAAATTTTATTAAAATCACTTCGTTAAGTCACGTTAAAAAGTTTTTTTTCTTTATGAATTAAAAGTAGCCTAAGTTTTTCCTTAGTAAATCTGCTATGTAACAATTCAAGTTCTGTCATAATCGACCAAACCATTTCATAGACTACCCGGAACAAACAGACTGACAAAAATTATGATAATATTTAATTTGGTAAATGTACATATGCATATTCAAAGCGGTAATTTCAATATAACAAAATTTAACCAAAAGATGGATACCGTTAATAGAAGATCAGGACCTAATCACTACTGACCTTAAGACCTGGTGATAAGGTCAATGTTTAAATTTAAACAGAAGAACAAAAATCGCTTATTATGCAGCCAACCGGCTACAGTGAGATGTTAATTAGGCCCAAAATTAAACTAGAGAATAAAACCCCAAACTAACGCCAATCCTGTATTTTGAAATCACAAAAATTTTAATTATATTATTACCTAACATTAAAAGTAGGTAATAATAATCCAATATTTCAATATAAAAAAATAACTCGCTGTATGTAGGAGTAAGTAACCAAAGTAAGCAAAATTGGCTACACAATATCAGTTTCATTGTATAACAGTTTAAGTTTATGATTTTCTATACATAAATAATAATAGACAAAATAGCCCTAATGATAGCTTGTAGAAATGTAGCTCAAGCTACGTGTTTCTAAAACCTATAACGACTCGAGGGAAATTTGTAATTTTTTCAAGAGTAAGATACGAGTAGCATTGTCTAGGAGTCTCATCTATGATCGGAAAAACAGTCCTGGGGGAGTGGTTGGAATTAGGGAATCTCAGGATTTATCAAGCCACGGGATTTAAGGTTTAGACCTTTTTTAACACAGACTGAAGGAATATTTCATGGCATAAAGTTACTACTAAACTAGTACTGAAAAGTAAAATTGTGGAGGGAATATCTTGTGTTGCCAAACAAAGCACAGGATATTCATCCATTCCTTCAGACACCCCACAGATGGTATGAGCCAACTGTCACTTTTCATTCACCAATAAACCTGTGAAATCACAATAATGTTGTTTTTGACATGGAGATTGTACGAGTATGTCACATAATATTGAGCATTCCGTAATTTCACTACTGTCACACACTTAACCAGCGAATTCAGCATCAAAGCATGCTAGACGGTGGAAATAAATGTGTTACTCAAATTCCACTTAAGTCGTTAATAGTAAAAACAAAGGGAAATTTGAACATCGATGCTTTATCAGTAAAGTGGAGTTCCCGGATATCTGACTCGAAACTAGGATATTCCAGTACAGCAGGTAGACTACATTTAGTTCATCAAGCTAGCGCAACCGTTAGTTTACGTACAATTTCACAGCTGACGCCACTAATACAATCATTTTAATAAAGACTTGTCAATAAGTTTTATAATTTTGCATAAAAACCCGTAGATTTTTTCATTTTCAGTGACAAGAATCTAGATTAACAAAAATCGTGAAAAGGTTTTCTTAACATTAATTAAGCGTAATCTTTCAGTCTGACTGCTCGACACTGGAGGCGTGCTATTAAATTAATTGGGTAATGTTACCTTGTTTTTGCAAAAACCTATTTTTCAATGATTTCACTTTGTTTTTTATTATTTTGGGTATGACGATTTTATTACAGCAGAAGATTGAAATAATCAATTATCTAAATCACAATTTGAAGTGATGTAGAAAAAATAATTTCGCGAATAATCTATAGTTTATTAATTTATATTTCACTATAATTATATATATGTAGGTGTTTGTTTAGTTTTCTTAGCTTTAAACAACTGAATGATATATAGCGAAATGAGATTAACACATTCTCACGGAAACGGGAACATCAAGGGTAAAATCGCGACGCGTAGAAATAAAAAATCACATACTTAAAATTTGATTTATTTGATACCCCATGAAATTAAAAACAATACGACTTGAAGACTTATCGAAAAAAGAAAATAGAACACCAGCTGTACCCCGAAAACACCTGATCAATAAAAGCATTAGTTTTGGCGAAAAATAATTAACTGGGTCCCAGGATACAAAGTAAGGATTTTAACCGTTAGAAAACTTGTCGAGATTATGTATATTACGAGTTTGGAATAACCCAAATACAAAATATGTTGGAAAAGTTCTGCAACACATATTTTCCGTCTTAAAGATATTGGTCTGGTTCCGTATTTCCAGTCCAGATGCAGAAAATTGAACCAAAAATGTTAATATATTTAATTGGGTAATATGGGTTAACCCATATTGTGGAAATTTTAAACAAAGCCATGCACATTTTTAGTTCCTGTACAAAGTTAACTTTGAAAGGAATCTATTTGTTTTGTTAAAGTTAAGTACACACATACAATAATTCATATAAAAACTAAAATACATTTAATTTAATAGTGAATTTAATAGTAGAATGAATTTCTTAAATGTGTCTATTTGAAACCGTATATTCTGTAAAATAAATACATTTAAGTTGCTTTTCTTCACAAGAAATACAATATTGAGTATATACATAGTTCTAATTTAAAATAATGAAACAAACCGTCGAAAATCTGGTCATTATTTGGAAGTATCATTAAATAGTATAAATAATACAAAGTCGTTTTCTTTGTCCCTATACCCCTACGTATGCTAAACCTTTAAAATTACGCAACGGATTTTGATGCGTAAAGAGGAAGGTTTACATGTATAATAACATTCATTAAAGACCATATATGGTCGTTGAGGAATACTGTTATTTTTTGAGGTTTCTAATGTGATGTCGTAAATAATAACATTTTTTCCGCTTACATTGCAATCGCAGGCTACTCCTGAGCCCTACGAGATTTATCATAATCAAATCAAAAGTATCGAACATATTGAAAAGGTCTACAGACAAGTCAGCGATGGTTTATGTTATATAAGCTATCTCTTATGGATATCCTAAAATACTTTTTTGTCACTCACATTTTACGACAAATAATAGCCAGGCTCAACATTAACCCTTTGACCGCCAGAGTCATCTTAAAGCTTCACAAACAATAGATTTTCAATTGTGTCTGGATTCCTGGCGGTGAAAGGGTTAATCCAAATAAATACCTTAAAGACATTGTTGATTTAATATAGCGTATTACATGATATGATTTAAATGATTATTTTCGAAGATATTACAGATTTAAAAACTACGGGACGCGCTTTTGTGACGATACTGGCCAGCCGGTGGCGCCGGGAGCGTGCCTAAATCAGCATTGCACCCGTGCGAAGCCGCGACGGTTCGCTAGTACAATAATAAATCAATTATCTCTTAGTTGGTCATTCTAATGAAAATAATTATTTATTCCATTATACTGAAGTCCAAAAAACATTTTTTCAAGCTCAGCGTCGTTGTCAAACGCTGGTCTATTTATAGTAAAATAATAACGGTACCGTGACTGATTTCCCCATAGTCATCCGCTGTGAGAAGGGATTGAGCCCTGCAGTGAAACGTTTTAGACGACGTTGATTGATACCTGAAACGTGTATACTTTACGGCATATTCTCTACACAGCCATGTGTAAAGCATTAACAGAGCAGCTAATTTTCAAAACATGTTACTTTAAGTCCTTAATATAACTTTTGCCGTCATTTCAAACATAAATTTCTTTTTTTTATTCACTCATTTTTTAAGGTCGTTTGTTTTGAGGTTTTGTGGTCAAATGGCAATAAACGGAACCCTTATAGATTCGTTGCGTCTATCTGTATGTCCGTATGACACAACCAATTGTCTCCGAAACTATGTATAAGCACTATAGTATTAAATCTGTATATATATACATTCTGTGAATCACTGTAAAACTTTCACAAGAAACTTGAAAAATATATACATTTTGGGTTTCTCCATTCTTTGATCTGAATTTCAAACAGTTTTTTTCATCAAACTCTGGGATAGTACATGTCTTTAAAGATGGCAGTTTTCTATTATATTAGTTTTAAGAATTGAATGGTTTGCGTGAGAGAGTTTTATCTAATAATCGTCGATCTATCGTTTTAATACGTTTAAAATGTATAGTGATATATTTCCCTTTAATTTAAATTTTGATATGATAATAATGATCTTTGTATTGTTTAGTTATTCTTTACAGTTTACTTTGAAATATTAAGACAATTTATTTCATGCCATTTTAAGTATAACTATACTTATTCAACAAAAACGATGTCTTAGAATCATAGCCCTCGCTGCCCGGAGAGATTCATGTAGATCGCTATTTCATAAGTATAAAGTACTTACAGTATCATGTTGTACATTTTTGAGATATGTCGTTTTGTGAGAAACACCAAACTATTTTAAAAAATTGGAGATTTGCCGGGCAAATCTAACTCACGACGCATTAATAATTTAGTGTTGCCTTCAACGCGACTGTCATTATATAAAAATGGGCCCATTTATAAGGCAATCAAAATTTATAATAATTTACCAAATTCCATCAAAACCCTCCAAGGTTATAAATTTAAGCATGCTTTAAAGAATTTATTAATACAGAAGACATATTATAATATAAAAGAATACTTGGACGATAAATTATTGAGGATCTGACATATTATTATTAGTTTCAATTTGACATTTTAATTTGACATTTGCTTGTAAATGTAATATTTTAATGTAATTTTAATTTGACATTGTTTAATAATACTTTGAAATTGAAATGTGCTCATACATATATAAACTAATTTTCTTATAAATTAATGCATGTATGCTTGATATTGTAATATTGAGCTTAATTGATTTATTTTTCTCTTTTCAAATAATATTCTTAAATAATCACAAACGCCTTGAAAGGTTAATTTGTAACTTAGCACTTTCAACCGCCAATGTTATATCAAAATGTACACTCCTGTTACAAGTTTATTGTCAATAAATAATAAATAAGAGTTACTGAATACGGAGCCTTACTGTATTTAGAAATAGGTTGTCTCTGTTGTGGTAATAGGAACTTACCTTGACGTAAAATACAAAGCAAAGTTTTATCACGTCGGGACCTTGGTAGGTTAATCAATGGGGCATCAGTGGCACATAAATGAAAATACAATATATATTACAAGCTACTCCCTTTTCTCCATAAAACGGAATGGTTTTAAGGCTTTTAAGGATTTGTTAAGGTATTTTGTCACCCTTATGAAACAAAACAAGAAATTTAAACTGATGTTGATGTCCATTGTTGTTGATACAGTTCAAACTGCTTAAAATAAATCCTAACCAAACTTCACCCTTTCCAAGATATTACAATGAAAATGCCAAAACTTACACGTGGTTTTATGAAGCGAAACGCCAATTACTATAATATTCTGAATATATAAAAAATGAGAGAAGATCAAAATGGAGAAACCCAAAATGTTTTTTCAAGTTTCTTGTGAAAATTTTACTGTGATTCACAGAATGTATATATATATACGCCATCCGTGCCTCAAAAACGAACCGCCGAAGAGAGTACAGTTTGTACCTTTTTGTTTAGGTGAATGTACACTCATTCGAAATAAGGTGTATGTGTGCTGTCACTGCATTCGGAACACTTTTTTCAATTGTTTTGTGAGCATATCACGATTCTATACTTTTTTACATCATTGCTCAATCACGAGAGTACAAACAGCAACAAGTTAATAACCCTGTCACTATATCGGCTTACTTATATAGTCACTTAAACTATGTTAGCAAATCCATAGCGGTTAACCCAGCGACTTACAGCTTCGTGAACTAGACTTTATATTGCGAATGGAGTTTTGATGCATAAAGGGTTTGTTTTGTGTGTGGTACAACGAATGATAAAAAAATATTATTCATATCAGTCATTGCATACTTATTGTACAAAATCAACAGTTTTGTGTATAATATATTGGCTGTCTACAGGAATTGGTTTGACAATAACCATTGCAAAATATAGGTCTTCATAACATTATTTATAAAAGCCACCTATCAATGCATCTTAATTATTCAGAACTATTAAAAAATATTACCTTATTCGACGCCTCTTGGTTTTGAGATATGATCTGTAACAAAAACAATATGATTATTAATTTCATTTGGACAGAAGGACCAAAAAAATTTCAGTCCAAAGACACCGAAATATATAACCTCAATCTCTTTCCCTCTTCAATCTTTTCCAGTTTGGCTTAGAGTTCTAAACCATTTTGCGCCAGATATTCCGGTGCTTCGCATAAAATTATTATTTTCATTGTAAAATAAAATCATATAGCCGCACATTATGTTATATGCTATGTTTACCTGATAGTTTTTACTATCATTTTCATTGTGATCAAAATATTACAATGTTAGGAACTTGTAATACAGTAAAACGAAATTTTACAATATCTTCCTCCTTTTAGCTTATTTTAAGGTATCTACTAAAATTAATATACTACATATACGAAAGATTTGATACCGGATCGTATTTGTTAAATGGTTTTATTTTATGAATTCAGCAATCAAGCCCACCAGTGTGATAAGATACATATGTAGCTATCGCTAAATTTTTAAAATTCCTTTTTATGTTATGAAGTGATCAGTTTCAGGTCAGAACGGTCAGTTTGCTCACCTCATAGAAAATGACACGCCTGACCATTACAGGACAGTATTGAAGAAAATAGACACTGTATAAAGTAATTTTTCTTCGTCAATACTGCTCTGCACCAGTTACTTGAGACGGATATAAGTTCTCATAAATCCGGTAGTTTTAATACCTACAGTGTTTTCTTCCCGACAACAAAAGTGCATAACACTCCTATTTAACGGGACGGTATCTGGTACTGCTGTGGCCTACCTAGAAGACTCAGAGACATCTGAATTTGCTTAATTGTGACATAAAGTTGTAACGTCACATACTGATTTCACGAACTTTGTTTCAATCGGCCCTAAATTTAGTATTATTACTAAAAGCATAACTACAATATTAGTTGAAGTAGGTGAAGTTTAACTTAGATAAAAAATAAGTAAGCTGTTTTACTATCGTTTTAACAAAATAATAAAGGTTAAACCTTTTAACAAGTTTAATATGCGTCTTCATTTTAATTTAATTCATCTTACAGAGTATGTACACACCCGACCCTACGCCTCTACACTTGAACCTTTTCCAGGGACTGGATAATCGATTTAAATTTAATGTAATTGGGGGACTCACAGATCCGTCTTTGACCCATATGTTAAGTGATTCTATTGCCTCATCTATCTAGTCTTGGACCCTAATAAGCTACGTTTTCAGCTTATTAGCCAAGCTATGAATTAAGGCTAATAAACTTAAATAGGACCTCAATCAAATCGGTTAATGCGTAAGGTTTTATATTCCTGCAATATCAAGCAATTATCGTAATGGTCATTGCAGGAACAAAACTTATTTTTGAGCCCACTATGGCTGGCCAAAACGCATTATTGAACCGTTAATCCTCGTTACATCTTATTGGGACTACCTATTTAAAACTATCAATAAAATTAATTTCCGAGGTCCTTAATACTAAATTACTTCAGCTCATCAAACGTCTCCAAAGAGGCACGAGCCTACCCGTATATGGTGTATAGTCGCCACGGGGGCCCAGAGTAAATTGGCCGACTTCATGCACAAGCTTTGATTTCTTAGTAATTGTCCGCAGGTTTCCTCACGATGATTTCTTTCACCGTAAGAGCGCCGGATAAACTACATAATAATGATTCCGGAAATTCGAAAATACATTGATACGTGGCGGGATTGAAACCTGCGCCCTCTAGATCAGAAGGCAACAGTCTACACCAATGAGCCACCGAAGCTCAATTACTAAATTAAATGATAAAATCAATCACATAAGACATTGACAAAGATGTCTAATTTATAATTTCCGGAATACACCCCATGGGTTGTAATACGATATTTATATATACTAGGCCCTAAATCGGTCCATATACCCAATGCTGTTAAGAAGATATTTAATCAATCATCTTATATAACAGAATTTGTGTCTATGGGTCAGCTACCTTCTTCTGGAGTCACGAGTCTCTCTTGATAATGAACTTCACCTTCGACGATCCGGCCAGAAGCAAAACCATTATCTACAAACACGCGGCGGAATCTGACCTCTATTCGCGAGTACCTATTTTTAACGCTTGACAGTACCAAAGTCAATGAAATGTGATTTATCGATGTCAAGGTTAATTGTCAGTCTAAGGTAGTTATGTCTTTGTTTCACTGATAATTACCGCGCAATCAAACCTTAACATTGTGGTTTATGATTTTGTTATTTAAAAACTGGATGGTGTTTATGTTAGTAAAATCAAAATAAA
>PQWD01011210.1:0-52147 GCA_019425675.1 Leucinodes orbonalis | reverse complement strand
AAATAGGTAAATTAAGTATAAATTTGAATGCCGTTATTGGATATCACTTAATTATCACTATATTTTTTAAAGATTTTTCTCAGAAGTCATCTACTTTGATGTAACATTTCTTTTGGAACCAATAATGAAGGAATATCTTGCATGTTTACGTTTAGTGCTAAGTATTTATGTTAATTACCATATTACATACCTAATATTTACAATTATAGTTACTTGGGTGGTGTTAAAAGTGACATGTTGTTTAAAATTGTATGTCACAATTTCAATTTTTTATACTTTATGTTAAAAATTTTTATATTTGTTATACCGCATTGTAAACTAAATGCGTGATGCTTAACATTTGAACCTTGAGAAGATGTAAAATGTTTACTTTTCGTAATTTAATACTCACAAATATTCAGTCAAGAATTTGATCGAAAGGGCTTATTATAAACTAAGTTTATGTTTTACTAACTTTCTTTTTTATTTTCCTTAATTTTTTTCCCTACTTTTATTTCTATTTTTTATACTTTTTTCTTCTACTTTATTTTTATTTATTTCTTAATAGATATATTAATTTCTTTTTTCTTAAATACTTTTTTTTATAAATTTTCTTTTTTTCCTTTTTTAATTTTTATTTTCTTTTTTTCTTTCACTTTATCTTTTTCTTACTCCTTTTATTATTTTATCTTTTCTTATTTTCTAACTCTCTTCTTTTCTTACCTATTATTATTAATTTCTTTTCTCTTTTTTTTATTTTTTTTTTTTTACTTTTTTTATATTTACTAACTTTCTTAATTTTTCCTTTTTTCTTTTCTTTTATTTATTTTTTTTGTTTTTTTTTTCTATTTTTTTTTTTACTTTTTTTTATTTTTACTTCTTTTTCTATACTTTAATACTTCTTCTTTTATTATTTTCTATTTCTTTCTTTTCTATTTATTCTATAATTCTTTCTTTTTCTTTTTTACTTTTCTTTATTTTTTATTTCTTTATTAATTCTTTTTTAAAATTTTATATTTCCTTATCCTCTTTGTAGTTTTTTACTAATATATTTTATTTTGTTAATTATTTTCTTTCTTTTAATTCTCTTTACTTTAATTTATAACTTATTTTTTTTTTATTAAATCTTTTTAATTTTCTAATTATACTTTTTTTTTTTTATTAATTTTTAATATATTATTTATTATTTTTCTTTTTTTTTATCTATATTTAATACTATTTTACTTTATTTTAATAAATTATTTTACACACCTGTTAATTGGTTATATGAAATATACATTAATCTTAATCTTTTAATTATAGTTGGGTAGAAAATTTTTTATGATAATAAAATTATTTATGATAAATGGTTGCTTATAACGTTATCTCTAAAGCTTTTGGCCTTGTTAAAAATAAAATATAAATCTACATGTAGGCCAAGCTTTCTGAATAATCTGTAGATTCAGAAGCTAAGGCCAACTCTACCCCTAAACTTCAACATCCGCTTCTTTTATAATTGACGTTGGAACTATATTCTCCAAAGAACACTCTATCAAACTACCTACCATCCATTGTTTTAAGTAACTTTAGGCAATCTAGGATAAATCGAATCTCGTGTCCATGACAGCCTTTGAATAACGCATTTGCAGTTACCTATTTATGAAATCCTTGGTAAACTCTCATGTGTACTTTTTGTGAAAAAATAAACCCATTTCGTATTAGACTTTCCGTGTTGGTTCGCACCAGCCATAGATTATATGCGCTTATTCTAATCTTATACTGCACCAGAGAGTGAGTAATTACAGCTTGAATTCGTTTCAATACTTATTAGCTTTTATATCTCCGTAACTAAAAGTGGCATCCAATTTCTTTTTGACTTTTGTGTGCTGACTTCATATTCTTTAAGGATCTATTTTTTAGCTTTGTCATAAATAAATGTTTTAATTGCGATTTCAAATATGAAGGATTACAGCTTGATGCACGATTACGCATGTACAAATATAATTCTTATATATTGGTTTTTTGTAAAATATATACTGTATTTATATACATAAAAAACACCAGACCATATACAAAGCATAATTGATTCATTGCACATTAAATGTTTAGTTATGCCCACTGGGATCGAACCTGGAAACCTTAGTGTATTATCTCATATACGTCAATTTTGAAAATAATATACACACAAGTTGAATAATTATATTGTAATTTCATATATTAGTATTGTCCTAGTGATCTGTATGAGCATGTGTTACTTTCTAGAACGTGGTCGTCAACTGCTGCCCCCCGTCACCGCTTATATTTGTGCGGCTCGCAGACCTTATTCCGTTGAAATGATGTAGTGATAGGCCATCGCAGTTGGCCAACACAAAAAGACTAAAAATTATCTATAATACGAGCTTTTATAAGGCGATTGACTCATTATGGAATTATTCATTATTTAATGAATCTGTCATATTAAGCTAATTATAGTTCATAAATTAAAATGGCAAATGAAAAATATAGATCCTTCCTATACTTACGAATATTTTTATAGCAATTTTCTTTTGGTAAGTATGCTTGACGAAATAGTTTTTCGTCTCCAGTATGTTCGATAGCTCGCCTTCCGTTTCGCGACCTTGTTAACTGTGTATGTGGCCAAAGTTTTCTTCTTAGTCATAACATACATCACTGGCAATATACCCGAACAGCTTATTTGTGCGCATCATTCATCCTATTCTATTGTCAATACTCAAGCAAAGTTTAAACTAGGTGGGGAACTACTCCCTTTTCAAGACCACATTTTTTGAGATACATATGGTACGTATAATGGATATCCCTGATTCTAGCCATGGTTATATCGATGTCTGTGCCGGAACTAACCTTCACTTATTACACTCTAAAAGATGGGTTCTACGAGCAAGGGGGAAATGGCTCCAATAGTCCAACTACCTGCACAGACAGACAAAATATCTGGTTACACAGAGCTCCAAAGTTATTGGGTAACCAGAGTTTTTTTAGGATTGTGGATCATCAGGAGTTACAACCAAATAGGTGCTTAATATTAAGCGACCAACTTGGCGTAGTATAGTCTGCGTCTCAGCTTCCAGGTCTGAAGTATACGCATGTGCGATTAGATACCTGCAGAAGCGAATCGACTGGAACTGTGTCAACCAAAGATTAACAATATGTTCTGCTATAGCAAGCTAGCTCTAAAATGCTATTAGCAGCTCACTCAAAAGCGCTCATCAAGCCTATTCGAAGAAGCGAACCTCTGAACTGCTACAGCTCAGTAAACCCAAGTCAGGGTCCTTGTAAGGGCACTGACAGGACACTGCAAGCTTAAAAGTCACCTTCACAAAATGAAGCTGAGTGACTCGGAAACTTGCAGATTCTGCGCGGAAGAGAGAGAGACGCCAATGCACCTATTTTGCAATTGTGGTCCTCTACAATGGAAGCGAAACATCCACTTGGGTAATTATTATCTATGCCCAAGTGACATCAAATCTATAAAGTTGGGCAGGATCCTAAACTTCCTAAAAAGTGCCCAACTTTTAGATGAACTCTAAGAGAGGAGCGAGTCACAAAAGATCTTCTAGGTCGAAGTGACTACAGGTCTGTGTAAGCCTGAATAGCCCTCATAACCCAAATAATAATAATAATAAGGTACGAAGCACTCGTACAATTTTGTACGAGATTTTGTAAAATGACTAAGCTACTTATTAAAACCTAGTGACATCCATCAGAACTGGAACTTTTTCTCAAAAACATCTATTGGTCGCATTTAGACGATCATTGTCTGCATACTGTAGTAGCTATGTCAACCGGGAAAACCACGATTAGTTTGTCGTCTCTATCACAAAGTGATATTTTTTCACTAAGAAGCTTGCTAATGTTAATTTTATTTAGTATTTTTAATGAAGAAAGCTTTTTTTAGATGTACGAGGTTCGAAAGTCAAAGTACGAGATTTTTAGCTACTTATGTACGAGGACTTTCGTTTCGGGGTTGGCAACACTGGTTCGGAACCAAAAGTTATGTCAATTTGACAATCCTTGACATTTGAGTAGACAGCTCCCGCGGTTTTTCCGAAACTATAACTTTTTTCTTTATTAGATAAAGAAGAATATGTCTAGGAATCATTTAAACGTAAAATTTTATTGCTGTGATCCTGCTACAAATAGGAAGCAACTTTTTAAAGAAGCATTAATAGGTGCCAAAGAAGGAAAAGTGTTATACATAATGTGTGAAGAATTGAATGAATTACCCGACTTATCACAAGATATAAACTTATCAAATAAGCATTATATGAAGATGATAAGTTTCCTTTACGTGAAAACAATTGAATCACTTGTTGAAAGCATATCTTCTATTACATATTGGCAAAGCCTTCCATCAACTTTAATATTGGATGAATTAAGCCAGTTTTGTCAACGAGATAGACTGCAGAATGCATGTGCAATAACTGCTTTCCTTATAGATTCTGCTCACGGCTGCTATAAAAATTTAAACATGCCTTGCAGTGTAAAAATTTCAATAAATAAAGATGTTGGAGAAGATTACTATAAAGTTTTAAAGGAATTATATGAGACTGTATAAATAAAAAAAATATTTTCAATTATTGTTCATCTTAATATATTTCACTTTAAAGAAAAACTTAATAATTATTGTATTTTCACTGTTGAAAGTCTATATAATAAAACTTGATGCGTTAAAGTACCTATTTATTATATTGCTTTTGTTTCTTTTCAAATATATATACCAAAACATTACTGCTATGATTTTCACAATGTATTCTTGGATGCCACCTAGATCATGTGACGGACTTCAAACTAAAAAAGAATTTATTTGGACTTGCTAAGGAAGCAGGTGCCACTGAATATTTGAACTTGTATAGTGGCACTTCATTGCCAGAAACTTATATAGAAACATAAAAAAAAATGTATTATAGGGTACAAAAATGGGGTTAACATTTTGTATTAACTCTACATATTGATGATACAAGACATTCTTCTAAGGAAATTACAAAACTACCTGGCTGTATAGCCAGTAAGTCCTACTTGTATTTCATGCCGAACATTGAAGCAGATAAAATACTGATATTTTTCAAATTATGCTAATTTTTACATTATTTTCATTATTTGTACAAATACTCAATACAGATTGGAGAGGGAAATATAGCCATGGCGTACAATAAGAAGCATAAAACATTTTCTGAACAAATACTTCATTAATATTTATTTACATTACAGAGAAGCCAGTCACAGAGTTCAATGAATGTTCTGTTGCATCACTTAAATTTCAATACAATATACAACAGAAAGAATACAAATATTGAAAACAAAAATAGATAAAATATATAATAGTTGTGGTTTCCCTTCCCAAGTTTTAATACTCTGCCCATAGTTTTTCCAAGAAAACCAGAGCTTCTGTCAACGTCATCATCAAGACCTCGTAATATTTTATCTTGGTAGCGCACTTCGTTACCGATTTCAATTGACATATGTTTCAATGTGCTTATTTTACCACTAAGTTCTTCTGCCATCCTTTCATTTTCATGTTCGAGTAAATCATCAGTAGCGATTTTTGGTATAGGTTGGTACTGGTAGCCATCTCGGGCTCGCCGCATGCTGCTTCGACCCGCCGTTTTGTATTCTGCAGCTTTGTAATTTTAAGAAAATAGTGATTGCAGGCTTTTATAGAAATAACACAAACCTGTAACGAAAAATAAATAATAGAACGATGACACTAACAAAATACTTCAAAATTTTCCATATACTAACTTTAGCTTATAACATGTAAACAACAGAATGGATTTAACTGCAAATTGAACTCAATAATATATTTAATAGAATGTTAAGGAATAATATTCCTTTATTTTATAAAAAGTTTTAAAATGGATGACAGTAGAGTGACAACAAAACATAAGCTGACAGTTTGACAAATCATCAATTAGGTAAAAGCGTTTTGTTCCTTCTCAGTAGTTTTGATCTCTCAGTCTCTCTGTTTATTTTCGGATTGAAATAACCATAGACATATTATGAGGTAGACAGACTGTATATTGAAAGGCGGTGTCTAATTTTTGTTAGTGTGCAGTTACAGATTTGTATTAGTGTGCGTCACTAGGGATGTGACCTTGGTATCGAACATATTGCTAGAATTAAGCCGGGCGTCGTCGTCGCACCTGCAGAATTAGATGATTATAAATTGTGTTAAAAATAACATGGAGTCAGATACAGCAACGCTGTTAATTTTATCTACAACAAAAATTAAAAATAAAGCGTTACCATAATACATTTTATACGCAAATATTTTGAAGTTTGGTCTTCCTGGGTTAAAAATTAGATGATGTTGGAACAAATTTGTTGGAATTATTTTTAAATAAAATGAATGTTGACATACTATGTATTACCCGAGCACTGGTTAAAGCAGCATGAACTAATTATTAGTATTGATAACTATATGGTCAGTAGTTCGTTTACTAGGAAATCGGCTATTAGAGGCGGGTCACTAATATTATTTAATAATAAAATAAATTTAAAGAGCGTAAAGATGTGGTGTCGCTTTCTGTGGAACGAACTATTGAACTAGCGTGTGCAGAGCTGGAGCAACATGTAATCGTTTGTGTGTACAGGCCTCCATCAGGGAATTTTAATGTATTTGAGACTACTATGAAAGAAGTATTAAGAAAAATAAGTTCATCTAGTAAAAAAGTTATTGTTTGTGGTGATTTTAACATTAACATTTTAGAAAATTCACCAAATACTGTTAGGTTTCTAAATCTTTTTAAATCATTTAATTTAATTAATCTTTTTAATGAACCTACAAGAATTACTTCAATCTCGGCCACTTGTTTAGACAACATTTTTTGTAATTTTGATATAAATGACAAGAGTATAATAAATTTCATTAATTCTGATCATAGCGGACAGATGGCATCGTTTGAGCACCGTCTTGCCCCACTTCATGTAATTTTGTTTGTCGGCCAATTACAACATATCGCATAGAAAAATTTAAGGAAAATATATCTAGCAAGTTGCCTTTATTAACTTATAGTAATGAAAATGTCGATGAACATTATAATAAATTATTTAGTGTAATTGAAAAGGAATTTAATGGTACATTTCCAAAAAAAATGTCAGATTAAATACTTTAAAATCTAAATTTAGCGACTGGGCCACTACTGGTATTTATACAAGTAGAAAAAAGTTATTTGAATTGTATGATGTTAAGGCTAATACTAATGACCCTGTTATCATAGAGTATGTTAGAAATTATTCAAAATTATTCAAAAAAGTTTGCGCAGTAGCTAAAGCTAATTATTTTAAAAATAAAATAATCAATGCTACTAATAAAAGTAAAGTTTCGTGGAATATCATCAATAAGGAGACTTGTAAAAATAAAACACAAGATAACAAGATCTCACTGAATATTGATGGCAGGAGTCTTGATACTGACTCTCAGGTGGCAGATGCATTTGAAAAGTTCTTTACTAATATTGTCACTGTAACTAGTAAATTAAATTCAAATCCTCATCTTGCTGTTTCTCTCCTCAAGTCACATGTTGATGAGTGCAAAACGTCTTTTAGATTTACACATGTAAATGCAGGGATAATCATTAGAACTTTTAAAGAGTTAAATATTAAAAAAACAGAGGATTTATGGGGACTCTCTACAGAAATACTTAAAAATATAATTATATGTATTGCTCCTCACTTAGCTGTTATTTTTAATCAGTGTGTTGACCAGGGCAAATTTCCAAATTTGATGAAATTCAGTAAAATCATACCTTTATTCAAATCTGGAGAAAAGAGTGACCCGTCTCACTACAGACCTATCTCTATTCTCCCAGCTCTAAGTAAGATATTTGAAAAAATTATATTTAATCAATTATTGTCTCATTTCAACGTAAACAAACTATTACATAGCAATCAATTTGGATTTACTAAAGGCAGATCCACTACTGATGCAGGAGTGGCACTAATGAAACATATTTTTGAGGCGTGGGAAAATAAGCAAGATGCTATAGGAATATTCTGCGATCTATCGAAGGCATTCGATTGCGTTAACCATAATACTCTCCTCATGAAGTTGAAGCATTACGTGTCGATAGGACGCTCTTAATTTAATACAATCATATTTAACGAATAGAGTCCAAAACGTACATGTCGGAGAAACGAGTTCCAGCGGAGCCCTTTTTTGATGGCGTTCCCCAGGGCTCAATATTGGACCTTTATTATTTTTAATTTATATAAATGATCTACCTTATTATACTCAAAACCTATGTGAAACTGTATTATTTGCTGATGATACATCTCTTATATTTAACGTGGATAGACAAAAAGAAACTTTTGACGATGTAAATACTACACTTTCTCAGGTATTACATTGGTTTACGACCAATAATTTACTTCTTAACTCTAAGAAGACCAAATGTATTAAGTTCACAATGCCTAATGTAAGGCAGGTAGATACTTTCATCACTTTGGATGAAGGACCCATGGAAGTAATAATTCAACCGTTTTCCTGGGTATAAATTAGACGCAAAATTGCAGTGGGGTCCCATATTGCGGCTTTGGCAGGAAGGCTTAGTTCAGCTGCATATGCTGTAAGGAAGATAAGAAGTCTCACTGATATTGAGACTGCAAGACTTGTGTATTTTAGCTATTTTCACAGCGTGATGTCTTATGGTCTACTTTTGTGGGGGTCTGCTGCTGATCTACAAACAATTTTTGTATTGCAGAAAAGATCCATCCGTGCCATATACGGCCTTAAATCACGTGACTCACTAAGGGAATTATTTAAACAAATAAATATTTTAACATTACCGTCTCAATACATTCTAGACTGCGTCATCTATGTACACAAAAATTTACATGTATTTTCAAAAAAGTCAGATAATCATAGTTTGAACACTAGGAACAAACACAAACTTGCCGTTCCAAATCTTAGATTGCATAAGGTTGGGAACTCATTTGTGGGATTAAGCATTAAAATATTTAATAAGCTACCACAAATGTAATTGATTTACCCTGCATAAGTTTAAGTCTCATGTAAAGTCTATTTTAATAAAAAAGCTTACTATAGTGTTGAAGATTATATAAATGATAAAAACGATAAAGACTTGAAATTTTGGATTTAAAGTAAATTGTTATATCTTACTAGATGACGAAAATTTCAGCGCTCTGGTATCATCCAAAGGTTCTCAATCGGGGCCTGAAAATGCGGCGAAATGGATCCTGTAAAGGATGGTACGGCAGTGTTTGCTTCGCGCTCGACTTGGCGGGGGCACTGCCGTGCCCCCAGATTCGCAAGTTGTTGTTATGTGTAGGTATAACTCGAGGGCGTCGCACTTTAGGCTACCTTACCAAGAAGTGGTCTGCACTCCAAAATTCGTCTGCTCCAACGGTCCGCTATTCTGCGACATATTTAATCACCCACTGCCACTTCAACAGCGCCTTATCTCCAATTTTTTTTGGGTGGGATATGTCACCAAAAAAAATTGAAAAAATAGCTGAGATATGCCGTCCCCGTCCACTTATATTTATTTTTATCTTTATCATCCTATATTATTTCAGTAATTTATATAATAGGTCCACTAATTGACACTAGGACAAAGTTGCGACATTTAACGCAGCTGTGACCAGTTTCCGAGATATTCATCTCCCTGTCTACTCCTCCTGTTACTCCTCGATGAAAATGGTTGTTTAAGGTCTTCATAGTTCATGTACTCGGTATGTATAGACATAGTAGCGCTTTCGTACAAACATCTCAAACCTCGATATAGCGGTAGTCAAGTCAGGCACCATCGGAGATTATGAAGCACAGAAAAAATGCTTGAGTAACACGCCTTACTCCGCGCTCTGGGTATCGGTCGAATTTATATGGCCATAATATATCTGTACTTGTACTATTAATTATTCTGCGGGCAAGGCAATGTAGATAATGAGTTGTCCTTTAGTCGGTTGGCCGCCCTGCTTCAACTTGCTGATCCGAATATATATGTCGGTAACAGACCATAGTTATCACACGAATAATATTATTTCTGAATTCCTTAAAGAAATCATGAGCATAGTTGTCTCTTGAATGACTTGAGAAAAACTTGAGAACTAATCCCGCAATAAGTGTCCAGTGGTAGGATCGTGTAATAACCTATCTGAGCTTCTGCTGCTTAAAATTACCGGTATAAGAAACCTAACATTCGTCTTAGGCGACGGACGCAGTGCGGCGTTGATGGAGTCTTGTCGAAATCTCTCCAGCCATTGAAGAGATTACAAACGGCTGGACCAATATGGACGGGAGCTGATGTAATAAGGAAAAACATAGGCTACGTTTCTTTAAGAAAATACATTTGATTTCAGAAAAATTAAATGTTTTCTAAATATTTATTCTTAATAATTAATGCCACGTGAGCTGTGCGCTTTTAGGTAATGTTTCACCGCGGGAGAATATAACGCAGGGAACAGTTGGTATATATATATATATATAAACGTAACATGTTTCTTATCAATAAATATTCTTGTTCTAAAGGTGCCGCTGGGGGACAGTCCGAAGTGTTTTTAAAACCCTGAGGACGTCATAGTTTATATTTCTGTCTCCGTGATATAAAGTTGATGAAAACATAAAATTCATTTATTTGATCGTTTTATTGCCTAGGTACAACATTTGGTTACATTCGTGAACAACAAAAAATAAGATTAAAGTAATACCAATAATTCAGAAACAACAAGGTAAAGTACTTTAATCCATTTAATAAAATGCATTGTGATTTATTCTCCACATGGAAGCCCTTAAACTACATAGAGGTTTATTTCCACAGCATTTATTAAGTCTGTTATAATTATACTCATTGAAATACATTGGTTGATGGGTAGTTGATATTTCTTATATACTTTCAAGGGGCAACAATGTGCTTTTTATCGGCTACGATAGACTAAATAATTTGACTGTTGAACTTAAGTTATTGATTTCTGTGTAATTTAACAATAAAAAAGAACTTTTTAATAATAACTAGCTTTATACCTAGAAAAGTCAAAGTGTGTTTTGGGGATATTATTATTGCACTTTTATTAAATTTGTTACTTTCTATTCGAAACATAAATGGTTTGAAAACTATACAGAATAATTAGGAAATAACTAGAACACATTTGATAGACCACAATATACAATAAAAAATTCCGCCACCTCTCTATGGCACAAGTTATTTTATTATATCTTGCAGAATATATTACAAACAGTGTAAAATGTTCAAGAACCCCAAAACATACAGTATTTGTACTAAACAAAAAACTTTAAAATAGTCACAAATATATCTAATTACATACATAATTATTTACAGAATCATGTCTAGATATAACAATAATATACACGAAACTAATCGATAAATCAGTCAATTAGTAAAATACAATAGAATCATTATCCCAACAGGCACCTAAAATAATAGATAGCATTCATACATGCAACACACATCCAAGTAGTCTGTTTCAATACTAAGTTAATACAAATGATGTCTATTGAAGTTAAAGACAGATGTCAACACTCAACACATTAATGCCTGTGGGTAATCTAATCACACATATTATTCTCAGTTTGGAATAGCTACAGTTCTATTAAGAGTTCACTCCCATTGTAATAAATAGTGCACTTACACTGTTACTATTCTAGCATAATTTCAAGCAGATTGTGATTATATAACACCATGACAATGTTCAGATTTACTACGTCACATACACACACACACTAATATAATATCAACATAATTTTATGTATATACCATAATGATAACTGTTCAACAGTATATGAAAAGAAACAGATACTTATTAAGAGGTGTCTCGATATTATTTAGAATCACATTGCTCATGGCCTTATACCTAATATTATGAATCATGAAATACCTATAATAAATAAATATTTACATGATATTTCGACGTATTATTAGCTAAAACCTTGATTCACGTAAACATGTATTTTTATATAAGACCCCCTTATTTAATCTGTTATTATAATGAAGTCTCCGATAATAGCATACTTAATTTTTGTATATACTAATGATGCAAAAATTACAATAATAACAACTAGTCGTTTTCATTTTGGAATCTCTGTATTACAATTCCAAATAGTATCAGAGATTCAATATAAACATATAGTACAATAAGTATCCTCATTCATAGTAATTATTTCTATTCCTATGAACATTAATTTACAGCCATCAGAATATGAAGGGAATGAAAAAGCTCAAGGACGTTTATGAAATTTCATTGAGTGTTTGTCTTTAATGCTGGGGCCACCATAGGGTTTAACGTTTAACGCCCATCAACGCCATAATAATCGCGACAAATTCGACGTGCAAAAGCGTGGTCACATTTGAAATTATTAAAGCGTAAAATTTTTTGATGGGCGATGATGTTCATATCTGGCGTGAAAAACGACAAGATTAGGGTTGCCACCCGACTTATAATAAAGTATTGTACGTTATTAAATGTACAATTGTACTCTATACCTTACAAGAGTATTAAAGTACGCGAAAATACTTTATTTTGCATAATTTGATTTGATAATGATGATTTTGAATAAGCCTAACTACACACTAAATCATGGTAGGTACTTAAATCATTTAAATAAATCTTAATTACGCACCGTATCTAAATATTTTAACCTATTTGTATTTATTTACGAGTGGTGTTTGGTAGGAATACATATTAGTACGGGTTTATTCCTTAATAAATACTCCACCATTTTAGTATCGGAAAGGATTAGATCTTTAATACAAAAATGTATAGGTATTGTAAAGCAATGTACTTTAACCAATAACCTATAATGACCAAGTACTTTAAATGCAAAAATAAAAAGAGGCAACCCTATTCTATATATTAAACACACGTGCGATCCCGATGCGATCACGATGCTAATTGACAAATCAAGTGTGACTGCTTCAATTATTTCTCGTGTTTATCTCTTTGATGTACCGACAGTCGAGTATCGCGCAAACGACAAACGGCGTTGTTATGCCGTTGACAATTATCGCGATTATGTAGTGGCCACATCTGAGTTCACGCCCAGCGCGTTAATTAATGTCATTTCCCGTAAGTGTAGCCTTAGGGTAAGCGATAGTTCATAGCATAAGAATTTGTTTGTGATACTTCTGATAAGTATTTATACAAATTTCATGCAGGTAGGTCCAAGCTCTTGTGTGTACGACACACAAGTTTTGCGCAGGATTATCATAAATACGTTATATGCTCACAAAACATATAAAAAATGGCAGCACTATTTTACGTACTTTTCACTAGATTCGTACACAAAGTAAAAGAGATGCGTAACAAAATATTAGAATAAAAGAACTGCTAGTTTTTGTCATTTACGCCTTTTGCAAATAAAAGATGTTAATTCAATAGAACTCTGTCCAATTCTATGATCCAATCATTTACTTCTTGACACATTAAAACTTTTTGATAAAAGTGCCAAGCCTTGCACTTTAGATAATCGATTTGAAATACGTATCGATTTCATTAAAGAACAACTTATAATCGAGTTAACGATTCGAAGCATTTTTTTATTTAAAAAATTGTAATCAATAATATTAATAATTTTATGTGTGATTAATATTCCCAATTGCCTAGTTATCCGTTATATAAATAAGTGGGTCATGTATACCCATTATATAGGTTTAATTGTGCATAACTCTTGATTAAACTTGACGTAGAAATTCGTTATTAACTAAACATTTGAATTAGATTTACTTCCAATCTAAAGCAGCTGTCGAAATAACAAACAAAATTTAGTAATCATCGATACAAAGACAATGGTTTATGATAGTCTGTGTCTCATTATTAAACACAGGGCAATTGACTAACTGGGCGTCATCAACCCATCAATAAGTACTTATTGCTGTATTACATTTATATTTAATATAAAAGTAAATATTTTCATAGTTGTGAGCTGTCAAAAAGAAAATAAGTGGTTGGACAGAGTACAGACGTTTCGCGTCCTTATCGCTTTCGCACGAAAACTAATTATCCCTCTCTTTCTTCAGCCACAATGGCCGCCCAAGCGACATTTGTAAGAATATTTGGGAAATAAAATTGTACTAATTAAACGTAATATCTTAGAATACCAATTTGTGGTATGAAATCTCTTGAAATATATAAATTTTGGAGTCATAATTTGTACACTTTCGAATGACATATTTGATTAAAATTGATAAGCACACTTAAAAAACAAAGTGTCATGTTCGTTGCTGCGCTCCATGCAGACTAAGTGTGGGAAGATTCGAGTCTTCACAATGCGCGCACTGATGATATAATTACCTGTTCTTTTATGATATATATATTATCATTGATGATCACAAAACAATATATGAACTTACATTAGTTACTTTGTAGTAGGTAATAAGTAGTAGTTGTATCATATAATAGCTGGTAAATCCTTTTATTAAATTTACATCTAATACTTGAGACTTGTTTAAAGAGTCTCATTTTAGTTGGCTTCAATTGATGAAAAATGTTCAATAGGAACACCCTACTCATCTCAATTATTCTATACCACTTCGAATCGTTATTCTATAAGCCAATAGAAAGTATACTAGACACATGTGGATTTTATTAACAAAAAATAATTCGGATCCTTTCATTTCAGCGCTCTCACTGTTCAGCCTGGACAACCTGGCAAGCACATCTGCTTTCTTGATGCATATTTGCAAATAGACTAGGAAGGTAAGTGGTTGGTCCAGTAAAAAACCTTTTCTGCGCCATGTACAAGCACTATAACTGCGGCTTAAAGAACTCACCGAGTCTCACCCACCAAAACTCAAACGCGGGTGCAAATGCGTTGTCCACCTGGATATGCTCATGCGCTGCCAAATTAAAGAGCGCTGTGTTTTATCTCATTGTACAGACGTGTTTCATGATACTGGCATGTAGGTATGTATGTGTACGATCACTAGGGGTGTAGCGGGACCAGTAAGTTATCAGGAGAAATCCTGTCGAGTCTGGTTATGATTGCATTCCCAAATCCGGTGGCGCCGCCCTATTCACGGCACCTGGCCGTTAGCACTAACGGTGCTTCACTGGAGTACGTGGCGCGTTCCGCTTGCGCGGTGACTTACGTCATATATGTACCGGCACGTGGAAGAGTAGAGCGTCGCGCGTCAGAAACTCTAGGGAGCACATCTCGCACTTGTGGGGCCCGCTGGTGTCGCGGTGTGGGTGAAGCGGGGGGCGTGGCCGCCGGCGAGCCTGTGGGCGTGACCACTGGCGAGGCTTTGATCGTAGCCACGGGCGAGGCTTTGATCGTAGCCACGGGCGAGGCTTTGATCGTAGCCACGGGCGAGGCTTTGATCGTGGCCACGGGCGAGGCGGTGGGCGTGGCTACGGGCGAGGTTGTGGGCGTGGATACAGGCGACATAGAGGAAGTGGGCGAGGCCGGCGTGGGCGGAGAGGGGGCGGAACGTCTCGGTTGTGGACGAGGCTTTATTGCGCGCAGGTCGTCAGCCGGGTGCCGCGGCGGCCGGCGTTGGCGCACCTGGAATGCAATGTATGTGTTTTCATCACTAGGATTTAATCATCAGCCTACATCCCACCGCCGGGCAGAGGCCTTCCCGCAACACACAACAATAGGAAGATTTAGCCGTAACTCTACACGCAGGCCTTCTGCGGATTGTTGAATGTTAACGGCTACTGTCCTTAGACTGTAGCCGGGACCGGCGGCTTTGTGTCCTCTGAAGCACGGAATTTATCACTGAATGTTATTTCAGAGTGACACTATGGAGACCTTTACAAAGGTTTTTTTTATTTGTAATTTATTTGAGGGAGCTTGATTGATGTGGCGGGAAATATCCCACTAATATGCTACATCAATCAACCTTTTAGAATAGCCATGTCTCGGATTATGGAGTGAGACAGGCAGTGAAATTACTGGATACCGTGACGAAGGATTCATAGTCACTGGTTGGCAACTGCACCATGGTCCCACCTCTGAGATCACTGTTATATTAAATGCGCCGTTGTGTAATGCGGGTATTAGTATATCATACATTTTACTTGGAATTGATTTCGCTTAGTAGCTTATATGACACACGTTACGTCGAGCCGCCACGCCGATCTCTAATGATATCGGAGAGTAGTGCGATGTGGTCTTTCGTGTTTCAAGAGAGGGCAGTGGCGACAGTAGCTGCATTCGATGGCTGCGCTCAATTTCGATACATGCTAGCGCCGTACCGTAGCAGCGGTCGTATTAGATACAGATGGTATGAAGTGTAGAGGTCCGCCCCTCTCGAAATGCAAAAGGCCGCTTACCAGCTACTGCAGGTATTTTTACTGCAGGCCATTTTGCATTTCATTAATGTTCCGAACATATGCATACTTCGAACTCTGTGTAATTTCCGATTTTTTTTTGCTATATCGCCATTGTTATATTTACCTGCTTTCGGTTTGAAAGGCAAAAAAAGTGAAATTAGTTTTTCATGCAAACATAAAATGTTGGGAATCAACAATTTCTTTCGAGCTATTCGAAGTTACAATTACCTTTTAGTACTCACATATAGGTATAAATCTATGCACGCATGTTTGTATTATAAATTCAAGTCACAAAATACAGAGGGCTCTGATTGAATTGTGCAGCATAAAAATTACGCAAGCTGTCTCTCTTTTTACAATTTAATAAAAGCCCGTCTAAGTTGTCGATGTGACGCGGATGCGATGCGACTTTACGAGCGTTTTCCAGATTAGTCCTCAGTATGAATCATGTACGGGCAGCGAAGCGGGGGCAGGGTGTTACGTCACACGAGCGAGGTGTGAAAATGTCCTCATTATGTACAATGCGCGGGCGGGTCGGTGAAGGCGGTGGGCGTATCACCATCGGGTGCGACGTGCGTTTACCTGCTTGGTACGCGGGCGCGGGTCCTCTGTGTGTATCATGCGTGGGCGGGGGGGAGGCGGGGGCGGGGGCGCCCGTCGCCGGCGCCTGCGGCGGCGTGACGTCACGGGGGTGGGGTCACGTCACGCGTCGGAGACGCCGGCGAGGCGGACCGTGAAGCAAGGGCCGGTGACGCGGAGCCTCGTTCCCACGACGCGCGCGACGGCGAGCCTTCCTCCTTAATTTTCCGTCGCCGCTTGTATTTGCGCGGTCCAGTCTGGAATAGAGAAACGTAAACGTATTGAATAACGTAGCATTAAAGTGCAAAACCTCTTTTGTGGTTCAATAATATCGTAATATAACCAGCAACAACTAAATTTATATTGCAAGGGAAAACAACGTTTTTATATATTTCACAACTTTTTTGATGTCGTTTAAATATTTAATTCTTAAAACCAAACAAAATTTAGCCACATATAAAACTGACCTGTGGTTGCCGCTTTAGGGCAGTGTTAGCATCGCAATGTTGTATGAGGTGTTGCACTAATTCTGCACTGGAATGTAGAGTTCGTCCGCATACTACGCAGCAATATGCTGGTCCTCCTGTAAAATAAATATTACAAATTCAACCTTAATATTTAATCTAAATGTTCCTTCTCATCATAATTTCAAAATAACTATTAAACCTGTTTTTTTATAATTCAATTGATAACTGCCTCCGAGGTCTAATACCTTGCGAGTTGATTAATAATAATAAAAGCTCCTTCTTGCCTTGTAAAATAATATTCTGTTTTTTGTAATCAGGAAGGGGAACTGTGTTTCCCGAATTAAACGCGAGCGAAGCCGCTGGCAAAGCGCACATAAATTATTTCATTCACGTTTTTTTTTAAAAAATGTTAAATTTATTATGGCACACAAACATTACCATTAGCACGGCGATCGGGCGCCGAATGGTGCGAACGAACGTGCTCTCGAAGGACCACTCGCTGGTTGAAGGCGCGCGGACACACAGCACAAGCGTACGGCTTCTCGCCTGAAAACACACCTTGGATGTAGAGCCAACCTTAATAACTATTAATCGGAATAGGTCGAGAAATATAGGATTAATAATTTCAAACGATGATATTAATATGAACCCGGTCGAGCCGGCCCGTTTGTGCCGAAGAATGACCTCAAAATCAGATGGCAAATAATTTTTTTCGTTTAATATTTGTCTGGTAATTCGGCGAGATATGTTAAAAATATTGTTTTTCTCATGATTGATGTTATCATTTCCTGAGCTAATTTATTCATTGGAGACCGAATCATAGCTTGCTCCTTTGCTTAAGAGAATTAAAACTACAGTTCATTTCAAAATGGCAATCATAAAACTAAAGGTCGACACCCCCTGAAAATGTCTTATTTGCCCGCATGTAAAATTATGACCTTACATAAAAGATACATAAAAAAAGATTGACGGAAAATAAAGTATTCGATGAGCAGAATTCAGTTTTCAAAGGTCGAGAAGCTCAATTCATTCACAAATGTGAGTCGACCACAATGAAAGGGCGTCGTCAGGCATTTTCAGGAGTCGACCTTTAGTTCTGTGGTTTCTCAGACTATATTAATAAACTATTCATGTATCTGAATCATAGACTTTTATATGTCCGGCTCTCGGACTAAAAGGACACCCCGCACTCCACAAAGGTCTTCTTAGTATTAGTGCTGCACAAGCCCATATCGAACACATGTTGTTTTTTAATTTTAAAATGACTTCGGTAGATTCCTCGACACTTTTTATTATATTTCCTTTCTAACTCATTTCATATTACTTGTTTGGCAATCAACAATGTTCGAGCATCGGTGGCTCCATGGTGGTGACAAATCCCGCCATGTAACAATGTCTTTCGAATTTTCGAAATTATATGTACGTTTATTCGACGCTCTTACGGTGAAGGAAAACATCGTGAGGAAACCGGCGTATGCCTGCGAAGAGATTCAAAGGTTGTACGTTAACGGGCCAGCGTAAAGGAATAAGCCCTATACAGCCTCGTGAACCTCGGTGCGGACGTATAATGACCTTATGATGAATCAACAACGTTAATTTTAGTGTGGTTAGAAGTGCTTTTACCACAATAGCCTAAGCTGAATAAACCTAATTCATTTTAATTTTAGTTATAATAAACCTAATTTAATTAAATTGCTCTTATTTATCGATAACTATAGATATAAACAAACGTAGTAAGTGATGATAATACATCAATAGAATTAGCTATCTCAAATTGTCACGTACTATAGTGAACCAATTCGCAAATAGTGCGACGGCGACGTCTCGTACGTATGCCCATTCTTACGCACAGATAGTACGATAGTTGTTCAAAGACTTTCGACTCTTGAATGCACATATATAATTACAATTTACCTGTATGTATACGCTCATGCTTCCGAAGTGTACCGCCGTCAGCGAATGCTTTCCAACAGAACCGGCAAGCGTACGGCCGCTCGCCTGTGTGGATCCTTATGTGAATCTGCTGTGAGCTTCGCGACCCGAATACTTTACCTGCCAAAATATATATTTGTGATTTAACTTAGAATTCGCAATTTGACATAATATACAAATAACCTTCTCTTTTATAAGCAAACAATAAAAATAGGAAAGAATAACCTAATGATCTTGATGGTTTCTTTGATGGATGGATTCTCTGGAATAGAATTCAACAGTTCCCACCAATGGTTGATAAGAAATTATTGTGTAAAACATACACAGTAAAAGCCACAAATGTAGAAAACTTACCGCATTCTCTACAAGGAACTGTCTTGAATTACTTGAAGATGATAAATTATTTCGGCCTCGTGAACTCTTTTTTAATCTGCAACAACAAAAACCTATTAGTCAAAGTAAGTCATATTGAAATATCACATTTAGTTTACACAGTTTGAAGGACCAGTACCTAGAGCGCTATCATCTCAAGTAGAAATGTTTTACACTCCAGTGTTTCGGGAAGGCCTTGTGAAATATATTGCATTTAAAACTGAGAACCTCCTTTTTTGAAGTCGGTTAAAAAGACCTATCATCTGCCGTGTTAGGTGACAGGTTTTTATTGTCGGAAAATAATAATTAATTATCAACAGTTTATTGATTTCGGGCAGGCAGCGATATAGACTCAAATATGCGAGGCCTATAACTGCCCGTATCCCAGTCTATGGTGAAAATTATAGGGCCTTGATATCTTGCAGATCAGGGAGTTTATGGCTGAATAATACTACCTGGTCGTGAGATGTGTATGCCGCTCGGCGTGGCCTTCGGCGTGGGCCAACAACTGTAGCGCGTCGGGACAGACCTCGCCGCAGACGTCACACGTATGCTCGCCCCACGTACTGCTACTGCTATCGTGACGCTTGTAGCTGCAATGACACGCCACAATTATGATCTATTGTTGACGACATATAACTGCGAGTTCATTGGTACGTAACTTTCGGAATAAATATTGTAAAGGCTACGTCGAGTTGTCTCCTTTAGCTGAATAATCCCAAGGATTACCAGGACATTACAATTATTACAAGAACATATATTTTTAAATACAAAGTCGACATAAGAAACTGAATATCGCAACAATATTGATAGACTTTTGAGTATGTGTTTTTGATTAATGGTGTTTGAAAGTTAGAAAACCCAGTCCTAGTCTTTATATTAAAGTATTATTGACATAAAACTTCATATGTTATATTGTAAATACCTGTGAGCTGCTGCAACATGCCGCCGGAGCAAGTCAGCCCTCTGGAAGGCCACACCGCAGTCTTGGCAGAACAATTCTGGTCCACGTACAGAGTCGAACACGCGTTCACCGGACGTTGAACCGGCATGGGTCTCCGGCGACAGTCGGAACTCCATGTCGTCATCTGTGTAAAACGTTAAATCATCATCATCAGCTCATTAACGTGCCCACCGAGGGGCGCGAGCCTACCCGTATTAGGCCTTAGTCGTCCACGCAAATTTAAGTAAATAAATAGAATTTAAGAGATCCTAGCTTACACCTTTCGAAATTCAAGCAAACCTAACGAGGCTCTAGCGATCCATCAATACACACTGTGGACATTAGGTGGTAGACTAGGTACTAAGTCATCTACATGACAAGTCCAACTTCTTCCAAGTTCAGCATCTCAGCAGGCTCTTCCTCTGACGATATTGTGTTCCAGGAGCAGACGCATATAATTGAATTGTATAAATTTGTTATTTGACCAAACTCTGTAAAACAAGTATTGAAAAGAGTAACCCACGAGTTTCTTGCCGGGATCTCTCGTTGGATGGCAGCATTCCGAACCGGTGGTAGAGTCATTAGATTTAATAAAAAAATTATATACTGTTTTGACGATTCAAAAGTATCTGTAAAGATTTATTTGAATAAAGCATTTTTCAATTTCAATTTCAATATCTAATCTATATTGTTCCACTAATCTTGACACTTTGAAACATGATCATAAAAAGGAGTACCGGCGTCGGAGTCGTGGTATGGGTGTGTGTCGCGCGCCCTCGGCCGCGGCAGGTGCGGGTGCCGCTGCGCCGCGTGCGCGTGCAGCGCCTCCCGCGACCAGCACAGCTCGCCGCACTCGCCGCACTCCACCGGCGAGTCGCCGCCGTGCACCTGCACACGCACACACACTTCACATTACCCACACGGTACACTCAGCGTCACAAATATAGAACCACTTGGGGTATCCAAATTATTAGACACAACCAAAAAATTCAATAATATCTGTACAAACAGTGTTCATATTGTTGTCAACATTCTTGTCGCTCAACGAATCGAAAGTTTTAAATGTCATATATATATATATATATACATACCGCCATGTGTTACTCATACAAAGATTAGACATTCGAGAAAGGGCCTCTGTGCTGTTGACTTCGGCCCCACACATGCCTTCCAAAGGACCGGGCCACTATCTGGCCCGTGAATCTTAAGGATTTCGAAAACATAATAATAATTCTTTATTTCACAGGGAATGATGATGTTGTGTCTATTAATTTAGATACCTTAAGTGCTCCTATATTTAAACCTGACTGAGCTTGTTTGAGCTTTAGTAAGTGAGATTTAAATAGGGCGCAGTTATAGAAGCTAGCGCAGGCGCAGAGAAGGTTATAAACCGTACTTCGTACAGACATAATTGACATGACGCACGGCTTCGCAGCCGTGCGTAGGTTTCCATACGATTTTCCTTCCCTGTCGGTGTATATACGTAAAAATTATTTGTACGTATATACTACACCGTCCAGACCGGAAGGCAATAGTGCCACACCAATGAGCCACCGTCGCTCCAATATACCTCATAAACAACTCACCCTCGCGTGCGACTGCAAAGCCTTTTCCCTAGCAAAGCCTACCCCGCAGTGCCTGCATACAAACGGCCTAGAAGGGTCAGCAGGCGGAGGCGGCGGCGACGGAGGCGGTGAAGGCGTGGCCGGGACGGTGGAGTCACCGGCTTCGTGGCGTCCGCGCGACGGGACCATTGCTGCGTCCGCGCTGACGTCATGTTCTCCCACATGCCGTTCTGCAGTTACATTTTATTTTATATTTTTTATTTCAGTAAAAACTTATATCTAGTGACAATGTAGATTTGAGCCCCCATTTAAGCAAATGGTGCCTGAGTTTGGAGACTTCGCTCTTCCGTAGCTTAAAAGAATTTGACTTAAATAAATCAAGTTACGAAATAAAATTTATAAAACAGACAAATAAATGTTTGGTTTGTGTGTGTGTGTGTGCACGTGTGTTTGTGTTAAGGAATAAAGTACATTGTAGCGTGGTAGTACCTAACGGAAATGTAATTAGGTCATGTCGAAATACTCTATTCAATTTACGTAGATGTTCATATTTTGCTTATTCAATGGTCTTAGTGTAGACAACCTTCCTCACATGAAATTAAGTATATAAGGCTAGTTGTTGTTGGAAGTAGGAGTGCTATACTGGTATACCTTAAATACGGCCATGGTCGCATTGAAATTTACTTATCTTGTCTCTCATTAGGTTATACATGGCAACACTTTTTAAAGATGATTATTTATGAATCACTTCACAATTGTTATTAATATCTAATAATGTTATAACATAATTTAAAAATATAGTAAAACCCATAAAATGATTCCGAAAATATAAAAATAATACAATTTTGTATAATATGCAAAATATTTCACTCACTTGAACTGATTCAGAATCCTTTTTCCGCCTTCCTCTCTTTTCTTTGGTTTTGTAATTTGATTAGTTTCTAGCATTTCTTCTGAAAGTACAAGCTCATATTAAGTTAAAATTAAATTTTCCTTTTGCTTAAAAACCTTCTTAACATAAACCTATTCTTTACAGTGTCACCACAACAGGAACAATCGCTTAACTAAATTTTTGTAGTTAGTTTAAAAGCAATAACTTAACTAAATTTCTAAGTCTACAAATTGGTTTTGTCTGTCAACAACATATATAATTTATCATACATATTTGAACTGGAGCATACTGTGGTTGTCTGAAGAGAGGGGAAGGACACGATACCCTGAACTCTGGCCACTTGCTCTACTTCGGAGAAGGTGATAGTTTTTCCCAGGTGTGTAGGTTTTCTGGTTCACATGTCCATTGTCAGCAACGTTGTGAATCAGTAGTGTGTCGAACCGGGTAGCGTACCTTGTACTTAAACTCGCCGTTAGGACTCCCTGAAGGTGGTACATGTATATGCGCCGACTTAACCGACGACTTGCAAAAGTCGGGTGCGTAGCTGGATGAGGAATGCAGAGACCGGGATATCTGGCGCAAAATGGGGGAAACCTATGTCCAGCAGTGGACTGCGATAGGTTATATGCATTAGGGTGTCCCTTATTTTTCAAAGACTTCCTTTTTTAATGCATACCTCTTAGTTTTGTTCATTTGTTCATAAAACACTCGAAAATACATTTTTACCGCATTTGGAGAACGATAACCCGTGCCGACTTGCATCGAACCATGTCCATACAAGTAACGCCGAACTAGCGCCGCGCACACCTGATATTTGTCATTGGTTTGCAGTAGCTCTGATGATAGACATATTACTTTTGTGTAAAATAATGGCAGTAGAATTAGGAAGCAATAAGAAATGTTTTTACTTTGTTGTTGACGTGAATCATCAAATAACTGGAGCAAAGTTATCGTCAAAACGTCAAGTTCTTGCAGTCCTCTTTTTAACATTCACGAAGTTAAATTGACTGATAACGAAAACAAATCTTACATTTCGAGAGTTTATTATATTCTGTGAAAAAGCTAGAATCCCTACCAGATCTGTGCCTCACTGTGTAAAAGGACATTTTTATCTTCACCGTGGACGGAGCGAGTAACAAAAAATAAATAAAAAAATAACGCAAGAGGTTTCGCTCCCTTTCGCGTGAGGACATATTCAATACAATTTAGATAATGTATTCGATATAGCACAAACAAATGCTTTTAAATCGATAAAAAACTAATAACATAAAATCTTTTTACAAAACAAAGCAAACCAGGGCGTCCAGGATGTTTAATGGTAGTAGATAAAAAGTTAGCCGAGAAAGAAGAAAGCTCAAGACAGAGAAAATTAAAAGAAGAGAAAAAAGACAATAGCAAATATGTTCTGAAAGTTTATCGTCATCGTTATCTACAGAAGATTTTCGAAACGCAAGAAAATCCCAATCAACCTATCAGCTCTGACGAAAGTCGAAAGCTGTGAACCCCCTGCCATCGACATCTCAAATAGTAACTTCTGTTTCAATTTCAAAAAGAGGAAGGGTAAAGAAAAGCGTTCTCCAAAGCAGCCCTGAGAAAGTTTAGTCAGAGGATATAGCTTTTATATCACTCTTTGATGATGAAGTAAATGAAAAAACTAAGACACATATTATAGCGAACTTACAAAGAGAGAGTTTGTATGATTCATAAAAGAGATACACTCCATTGAAAGGAGATATGTCTGATAATTTGTACGGTATGTGGAAATACATATTTTCATATGTTTGCGCAATTGTTACACATTTTAAATTTAAATAACTTAATACGGTTTTATCACGTTTATCGCATTTCAGACCTGACTGAAAAATGTAGTAAACGCAACAAAACCGTATTGGTTTTTAATTTATTTTAAATGAAAATATATAGTCTTATATCCTTCTTATTAAACTGATAATAATATTATCTGTTGCAGGAAAATCATTTTATGATTTTGTGTCTGTCAAGATCTTTCAGTTATTTGCGCGTTTAAACATTGATACAAACTTCTTTAAGAAACCCGTTCCTATATGGGAAGAAGATGTAACCTATTTGCAGACCAAACAAAAGGGTTCTTTCTTTAAGGGCCGTGAATAATACAGGTGAAAGAGCTGTAAAACTTATTCAAGATTTCCATGGTTTGATCCCTGCAAAAGAAGAACAAAAACAATTTTTGTTGCGCTGTGTACAAGAGCATAGAAATCAGTATCCAGACTGTAAAAAGATACCGATAAAGAAAATATCCTTGCTGATTTGTGATGTTCTTCTGATTAATAAGTACCTATTGTCCAACTGTCTTTTCGATAATTTATTATTTTTATACAATATTAACATTTTATTACACATATACAACTATAAGCGTTATATACCGTTAAAGACAACGATTTTTAAATTCTACAACGCTCAGTCGACACGGGTTAATGTTGACATATAAAAATAAAATTTTGTATTTGATTATAATAAGGTAGTATAAAAAGAATTAGGGGGTATGCATTTCGATATGTGAAAAATAATTTCTTTCGCCCATATAAGGGACACCCTAATATGCATAAACGCGCACGATTCGCAAAATGTCCCGGCGCACCACACATCCGTGGTATTCGGGCATAACGAGCCGCGCCGCTCCGAGCAAAAAGAGTGCGAAGGCAATTGAACGTTTGCTTCAAACCGCCCTCACGCAGATCCGCTCAGCGCCGGATCTTCAATTTTTTTTGGGTGGGGCAAAAATTTAGAAATGCCGCCCCCGCCCTCTTTTATTTATTTTTACCTTTATCATCCTATATTATTTCACTAATTTATATAATAGGTCCCCAAATTGATTGACATTTGGACAAAGCTGCAACTTTTTACGCAGCTGTGATCAGTTTCAGAGATATTACATCTCCTTGTCTTACTCCTCGGTGCCAATGATAAGCCAATGGTAAGCTCTTCATGTACTCGGCCTGACATAGTAGCGCTCTCGTACAAACATCTCAACAATTCGATATAGCAGTAGTCAAGTCAGGCACCGTTGGAGGGAATGAAACACAGCCCAAGTCTCGATCGAATCGAAGGCTTTCTCATAGTCCACAAACGCCAAACATAATGGTCAGTTATACTCTCCGCTCTTCTGTATAACCTGCCACAGCGTATGTAATATGTAGTCTATGGTGCTGAAGCCTTTGAGGAACCCGGCTTGTTCGGAGGGCTGGAAATCGTCAAACATATGCGCGAGACGGATCATAATGACTCTGGAGAATAACTTGAAGATGTGGCACAATATCGTAATGGGTCGTTAATTCTTCAATAAGCTTTTAATATCTAAGATAACTCGTAACAGATGTAAAAACGGCAAGATTAGTTTATTTTAGTCATTTTTATAATGTAATGTCGTATGGTCTACCGTTGTGGGGTACGGCTGCCGACATTGATACAATATTTGTGCTACAAAAAGAGCTTTTATCTACAACCTTAGACCACGTGACTCTCTTAAAGAACAGTTCAAAGAAATAAATTTGTTTTTTTGTAATGTAATTTTTGTATATTTTTGTCGTTCATAAGTGCTTTTTGTAAGCCTAATTTAAATAAATGAATTTTGACTTTAACTTATCATACCCGGAATATTAGGCTCTCTCCAAGCGGATACGAAAACTCGTTCGCAGAGAATTCTACTATTTCAATACAAGGTTAATTAAGGACCTTATTAAGGAGAACAGGGGCCCAAAGTTTTCCAAAAACCACTTGGCAGGAGCATTCTGGTGAAGCTTAATATAGCAGATGGCCAACTACTCACATTACGCCAACAGATCCTGGAAGAGGTTGAGAAATTCTATGGATTTGTCGAGCGCTCATCAGTACAGACCGAAGACAGCGAAGATCTACGTGCCCTACTAAGGCACCATTGTACGTAGGATATGCCGGATGTTGACGTTAGCGAAATTAGTGCAGCACTGAAGCAACTGAGAAATGAAAGGGCCCCGTGGGATGACGGTATTACGACAGAACTCCTAAACACCGGTGGACAACCCATCCTTAGGACATTAGGTGAGCTCTTTTAATGCCGTCATCTACCTGGGAACTACACTGGAAGCGTGGTCCACAAGCGTTCATTAAGAAGGGTGATAAAGCTCTCTTGAAGAATTATAGACCGGTAGCGTTTCTGATAAGCGTCGGTGGCGTCCTTCTCCAGATTGTCCAAGAATAAGTTTACTTGGGCTAAAACTTGACCGGCACAATTTCGGAAGGGAAGCTAGTAGGAGGATTCATTTGGGCTGGGCGGCATCAGGCAAGTTACATCAGATCTTCACGTCGACGATTCCGCAACGCTTAAGGACAAAAGTCTTTGAGAAATACGTCCTACCCATACCAACATACGCAGATGAGACATGGACACTGACTGCGGATTGGTTCAGAAATTCAAAGTTACTCAACGAGCGATGGAGCGTGCTATGTTGGGAGACTCTTATACATAAAATCAGAAATGATTATCCGCAAAAGAACTAAAATTACCGGCATAGTTCGCCAGATTAGCGAACTGAAGTGGCAGTGGGTAATGATGTCGCAGAACCGATGGCCGTTGGAGCAGACGAGTTCTGGAGCGGAGACCGCGTCTTGGCAAGCGTAACGTAGGACGCCCTCCGGCCCGATGGACCGACAACTTGCGAAAAGTCGCTGGTGGAGTCGATGAGAAAAACGGAGGACCGGAATATCTGGCGCAAAATGAGACCAATGTCCAACAGTGGACTGCGATAGGTTGAATAGAGAGGGAAAAGGTTTAATCACCTTTCTTGAAGAAGAACACCACCACGCCATTGCTCCTCACCTTTGGTGTCGCACCATCACCGATTCCGGAATTAAAAAGCTTCTGAAGGGTCTTAAGCACTGGCGTGCCCCCTACTTTCAAAAGCTCTGCGGTATATCCGTCGTAGCGGGGTCTAATAACGCTTAAGCTGTTTCATAACCATCCTAACCTCGGCAAAAAAGCAATGTCATTAAAAAGTTACAATTTATCAATTATTGGTATTGATATTAATCAATTAAGTTCTATAATGAAATAAGACTACTCGCCTCAGCTTTTTCGAAGTCACACTGGATGAAAAAGGCGTTTTATTTCCAATTTATTTTGTATATTTTCTTAAAAAACGTGGTCGCTTGATGCAAGTAAAAGGAGCTTAATTGTTTATTTTATTTTTTTCAATTGTAGCTGTCCATCATGAAAATGATATAGCTTTAAAGCAGCTAAGTTGGCATCAATTAACATAGAGAAATAACTACGTAACTTTGAAATAATACACTGCTGCCCTGTATAGAGATCGACGAGAGAGTTTTCGTATACAGCGTCATTCCTCAGATCGCAGCTGCACCCGCCTGCTGACCGTGATCTGCGGGCGCCTATTTAGAACTATGCAAAATAATGTAATGGTTCAGTAACATGCCTTACTCCGCGCTCCGGTTATCAGTCGTATTTCTATGGCCATGCACTTGTACTATTATTTATTCCGCGGGCAAGTAAGGTAAATGATGAGTGGTCCATTAGTCGGTTTGCCGCCCCTGACCGTGCCGCCCGGGCACGTGCCCCCGTCTCCCCCCTAGATCCGGCCCTGGACTACCAACATTTTGCTCGCCATTCGGATTTTTTGTACGCCGCAGACTTGATCACTCAAAAAGTCAGTCATTTCATGTCATGTCTCGTCCTAGAGTTAGTTTGGAAATGACACAAAGGACAAAAAAATGACAAATTGTATTTTCCAATAATTTTGTAGAAGGCAATGATTTTTTACAGAAATAAGTATAATCTAAATGAGTATGCGATTACATCTTATATAACAACATATAAGCACTAACCATAACAACAAATATGTACTTACCATAGTCAAGTGTGTCATGGTTGTCTGGTACAAATGCATGCACCTTCAAATGGTTCATGAGGTCGCACTTGCGCACATAGCGCACGCCGCACAGGTTGCAAGCATGTGGCCGATCGTTCTGGTGGGCTACCATGTGGTTCATAAGGGCAGCCTTTTTGCGAAACCGCCGCGAGCAGAAGTCGCACGGCCACGGTCGCGTTGCCATGTACTCATCCTGTATTGTGCAAAAATTTCAGGGTTTACAGAATATGAGGACAATGTAGATGTATGCTAAGAAGAAGAGCTGATAGTGAAACCCAATAACAAAGGCAACTAAATAGTAAACAATGCTGTAGCAACCAGGAAACAAAGACTGTTGAACCAATGCAACAGGTTTTGGCCTTTAAGCCCTCATTGACAACAGTAGTTGGGGGAGGCCTTGATCCAACAATGGACATAGTTTGACTGTCGTAAGATTATTAGAACCACAAGTTGTACATTTCCTAATATAGTTTTAATTTTTACTTTTAGATACTGATTTTAAATAGGTGTCATATTTAACAATTACCTGATCAGTTGGAAGTGGAACATCAATATCATTTCCCTCTTTGATGTCTTTGCATGGGATATGTGAGATTCTCCACTGGAACTTCCACCTAAAAAATTATAGCAAATACTAGTAAAAGTATGTTTTCCACATTTACCAAGTGAATTACATTTACAAAGAAAAAATTGGCCAAGCGAGAGTACTTAGGCACCTATTACAGCTTTAATATGAAAAAATAGTGGTTCACCATTTGATGTATAAAAAAAACTACACACCAGAAATCATTCAAACTAAAATTTGTTGTTACATTTCATGGACATATAAATCATATTTTATTTTATCAACCCCATAGTTTAGAAATTAGAGGGGGGGGGACACATTTTCTAACTTTGGAAGTGTCTCTCGTGCACACTATTTAACATAAAAAGGGTGTGACATACAGGCGGACAGACAGACTTGACGAATCTATAAGGGTACCATTTGGCTACAGAACTCTAAAAACTTTTACATTTAAAAAATGCATGCAATTTTGTTGTAATTACCTCTCCTGCCATCCAGGTATGACCCAATCATCTGTAATCACTTCTTCTGTGACACATTCAACATTTGGATCAGCAGCTACCTCCGCTGTTTCTGTGTAACTAACAACATCCTGGGATAAATACATCAAGTTTTCTGCTGCCATTTGGTCATTTTCTTCAATCATATCTCCAGCCTTAAAAAATATTTACTTATATATAAAACAAATTCTCACGCTCCACCACAACATATCAAAGTCTTAGAGTGATTAAATTATGAATACCGCATTAGAGTAGGAATCATTATGAGTGTCCAAACCACATATGACCTCTTCTTCAACAACATCAGGACTGTGCTAAAAGAAAAACAAAATAATTTAAGACAATAACATTCAAATCATCCACATACTTTAACATCTATGACAAAATTAAGGATTATCTATATCTAATAAATAAAAAAAACATTTCTTCAGTTAATATTAAGACTTTAAATGCACTTAGTTCAATAGGTAAACTGAAAAATATTTTTCGTAATAAGAATTGTGACTATATTCAATTTATACTTAGTCACATTTTAAATATATACAAAAAAAAAAGAAAAAAATTAGTTGGGCAAGTATATTTGCTATATTTGAAATAGTAGTCCAATAATTAAAACTTACCTTTACTTCTACTTCTTCCTCCCAATGGAGGTTAAACTCCTCTCCCTCCATCATCTGTCAGTTTATAGTAATGACCATAACTAAAAAATATATTTATAAATATTATCTGTTTACTATAAAAGAAAGTAATTATCTGTTTAAATATGAAAACATATATAACCTGAATACCAACTACACTAAAGTGTTCTCATTCGGGGGGAATACACATAATTTACGAATTTGTGCACTTGGAGATCAATAAGCTAAATTACAAGTCATTGATAAAATCGATGGTTCCTAGATAGATCTTACAATACAGCGATTCTCGATCAAAACATCAACATAACCTTAATACATATTACATGTCAAAATGTATAATTGTAATAATGTACTTTCTGGACAAAAATCAACAAAATCAGGTAAAGTAAATCTGGTTTCGATGCTAAGTATATTATTTAAAGTATGAAAGGTTGATCAAAAATGGTGTCAAGAAAAAAGCTTAGGTTATTTCTGTCAAACTAAAAGATTAACATACACAACAATACATTTTCCACTTAAAGAATATAATTCTTTAAGATAATTTACACGAGAACGTAGTGATTTTCACAATTACTGAAGCTACATCATATAACTATACGTTTACATGACGCAATCATAGAAATTATCAAGAGTTCATCATGGATGAAAACAAAAATATAACCAAAGTAGGTAAAAATTTTTTCGAAGTACTAACCATATAATAATTTAATCGGCCTTCATTGCTTAAATCAGATAAAATAATAAAGCACAAATCCAAAATATTAAATTGTTTGGTTATCGGACAAATGGCTAACTTCCATTTACAACGAAAAAATCATAGACAATATAGATGGATAAATCATCAAAATAATTTTTACTAAAGTCTAGTCTTGATAATGGTTCTTTTAATAGTTTCTGTACTTACTCATATTTGATTTGAAAGTTGAGACAACACTGAATGTATAAGTGAGCAAATTATTTTAACAAGCATAAGAAATATGATAAATCATAAAAGTATTGTACGACTTTTTGAACCAACTACCCCTGGGGCCAAACTAACGGGAAGACACTGACATAAATTAACGCGTTGATGGACGTTAATTTCAGGTGTAACCACCACATAAATGCGTTAATTTGCAACGACATAACAACGCCGCTTGCCGTATGGCAATAACTCGACTGTCGGTAGATTAACGCGGGAATTAATGCGTTAAAGCGGTCACACTTGATATTGTCAATTAGCGTCGTGATAGCATCGGTGTTTTATATATAGAAAAGGATTGCCCCTTTTATTTTTGCTTTTAAAGTACAATAGTTATTATAGGTGTTTCATTTTGTATTAAATATGTATTTGGTATAATAAGCATTCAGCTAGATCTATTTTCTGATTATTTAACAGTAGGTATCAATCAGTAACGATTGGTTCTTACGAGAGCACTGACCTCCCAATAACATATGGAATTCCGCATGGCAGCATATTAGGACCGACTCTTTTCTTGATTTATGACTTGCCAAGTCTCGACTCAGTACAGGGAAGAATTATATCGTATGCAGATGACACTGCCCTCGTTTTTGCTGCCAAAACATGGGATGATGTGTATTCATATGCTCAAAAAAGTTTTTGACCTCGTCAAGAATTACTTACAGAATAATGTTTTGCACTTAATATCAAAAAGACTAAACACCTAACATTTTCTATGCGTAGTAAGCCACATTACCTGAATTTAGTGCACATAATTGCCCTGAAATAAAACCCGAGTGCCTGTGTGAATTTATTGAACGTACAATCTCTATTACTTACTTGGGCATAGTTGTTAATGAACATCTTAGTTTTAAACCCCATATTGATTTCGAACTGACTACTGCTGTTGGCCGCAGATGTCCTTTACAGCTTCACCGGGCAATTGTCGACCGCAGATGGCTCTCAGCTTTAAAATTTACACAACGAGCCTAAGGGCATCCCCGAACGGGACTCGAACCTCGGCTTAGGGCGTTGCGAGGTCCGGCATACGCCGGTTACGCGAATAGGGACTGTGTGAACCCACAGGGACACGCAACGATGGCCCCCGCCGGCGAGGACGGAATCTCGGTTGTCGATTTGTACAGTGTTTTAATGTTTTAGCTATAGGGGTTTGCTAGTGATAGGGTCGTCTGGACTGTCTAGCACGTCCCGTGGACGCCGACGTTTACGCGCACGAGGTGAAATATTATTATTCGCTACTGTTGTGTAATCAGCAGAGGAGACAATAAGTGGGTGCGCTACTGCAGAGTCGAAGAAGCGTTTGGACGCTAACTTAAGGTACTGCGAGATTGTAGGCAGCCCTAAGCCAAATGAAGGTTGACATTACGTATAAACGGACGCAGCGTGTGCAAAACCACACCGACATACGTCATTATGGGCCTAATACACGCCGTGTAGATTCTCACCTTATTACCAAGGAATAATTTACTACGTGCGACAATGCAGGCGCCCGAGCGTCAATGCAGACCAGTTGCGCACTGATTTGATGTGCAGCCCAAAGGCTAAACCACTATCGAGAGTGACGCCTAGGTATCGGGTTTTCTTTTCCCACGGAATAGGACGCCCGAATAGCGTGACCTGACGTGGGAGGAATTGACCGGATGGCGTGCCGGCCTTCTGAAAGAGGACCGCCGCGGTCTTGTCTGGATTGACCTCGAACCTCCTTTTCCTAAACCAATTACCTAGCGTGTTGGCGGACTTTTGGAGGGTCTTGACTATGGGGCCCGCGTGCCTTGACGAACAGTAAATGGCTGTATCGTCGGCAAATAGGGCTATGTTCGTCAAACGGGAAGAGACATGCTTCACTATGCGATGTACTTGATGTTCACACGAGTGTTTGGTTCGAAACCCAAACTGTTCGTCGGGTAGGAGGCTTTGTGAGTCGACGTACTCACGTAAGCGGGCTAATACTTTACGTTCGTAAATTTTACCAATAACATTAAGTAATCTTATCGGACGATAGCACTGGTTCGCCCGGTTTGGGAATGCCGATGACGGTGGCTTCTTTCCACGACTGTGGAAATAATAAACAATTATACTTGCTAAGCTTTATATTTAAACAACGTGCACTTCTTCAGTACTGTCCAAATGCTATGAATCGGCGGAGATATTGTGTGTGTAACCCGCGAAATTTATTACTTTTCGGGGAAAGTGGCGCTGTTGCTGTAATACAGGATGTCTTCATCTTAGTTCGGCTTCAGATGCTACGAAGAAAAATAAGTGTAACTAGTGAGTAAGGAACATTATGTAAATTTTTATGGTGAAAAAACGTATTTATTTTGTTTATTCCTATCAAATACCACTCCTAAATAAGTACAAAAATAAGTTAATAAGAAATGAGAACATACGGTGAGTAATAAAAATATTTTCAAATGTTTAAAGTAGTGTTAGTGTCTAGTACGACTAATATAAAAATATCAAACCAAATTATGCAAAATAATAAATTTAATGTAATTGTACTCTTTAAATCTTTTAAAGTAGAGCATACAATTACATTAAATAACGTACAATACTTTATTATAAAGTACGGGTGGCAACCCTAATCTTGTCGTTTTTGTCGCCACTAAATGGGCATCAAGCACATCAATAACTGCCGCGTTAATTTCAAATGTGGCCAACACTTTAGCGCACGTTAAATTTATAGCGATAATTATGGTGTTAAAGCACGTTAGACGTTAAGCCCTAGTATGGCCCCTACATCCGACAGTTAATTTGTAAAAACCTCGGAGGAGTGTAATAACAGAGGATTATTAAACATTAAGTGTTCATGAACAAGTGCAAGTGTTGGCAAATGAAACAAAATAGTATAACTTGTCTCGAGAAGTCCGCGTAAGGTTTCAGCAAAGTCCCAAATCTTTACTGAAACTAGTAGGGTTATCATATATCATCTATAATACATAATTATCATGGTATCACTCATCATCATAATTTTCATCACTTATCATCATCATGTTCATCACTCTGTTCTTCACCAATCAAACAAAAGAAAATTTAATAATGACGATGCAGTATAATATTGGATCTAAGCCTGTTCCAAATGGAACGAATATTAAAAAGCGAATAATAAAAAAAGCTGTGACTGTCATTATTACAGTCAATTGTCAAATTGATTTCTAAAGATTTTATATTGTTATTTGTGCTGTGTTATTTATCCGTAGACATTAGGTCTATGTATTTATAAAATGTTTATCAATGAACTTTTTAATTAAATAATTATTATTCCTATATCATACATAACTATCAATTGTTAATTTTTAGAATTAATTTATCGCACTATTTTTGAGATTGGAACGTCTGTCATTTGAAGAAAGTGAAGAAACTATTGTATGAACATAGACTTATATAAAAATAACTTTTTTTATACGTCCATGTGTATGAAATACAATTATTTAACACCAGTTCTTATCCTGTACACGTAGACGATCAGCTGTTCATAATCAAGAAATCTACAATGGCTCAGGAGCTAAAAGAGCTTTGTCAACTATTATTCCCTGATAGTGTTGATGGTAGGTCTGCTGATAATGGTAATAATAAAATATATTACTTTATGTTCATTATTTGCTGTAGTAATGATGGGTTCTTTTATTTCCAGACAAAGTTGAATATTTTTCTGATATAACTGACTACATTAAAAAATTAGGTTCCCAAAATTGGGAGCATGTCCGTAAAGAACCTGAGAGGCTCAGTGAAGAAATGAGACATTTGACTGAGCAAACACAGGAACTTGCTTTTACCAACTATAAAACATTTGTTGAAACTGCAGATATTTCTAGAACAATCATGAAAGATTTGGGCAAGTCCAAAGACTCTCTTTCGATTTTTGTAGAGACAACACCCATGTTCATACAAGAGTGTGATAAATTTTCTCAAATGGCTGGGAACATTGTTAAAGAAAAGAGGTACATAATATTACTAACCATAACATTATGACTTCTTCCAATTAAAAATTTTTGGTGCCTTATAAAGCCAAGGATCAATATTATAATTGTTTTTCAGCCGTTACAGTTCTATTCGTAATCAAAGTGACAAATTATTGGAACTTTTGGAATTACCTTCATTGATGAGAGAAGCACTCAATGCAGAAGATTATGAAAGTGCACTAGACATTTTTACATTCATCCGAAACTTGTCTAAAAGATATCCAGATATACCAATAGTCCAAGTAAGATTTTAGTGTAAAATGTTTCACTATCAATATTTTCATCTACTCATAACTCCAGTATAAGTTACATTTCCTAACGTCTCCATTGTAAATGTAAAATGATGTGTGTGGATGCTGAACATTTCAGTGCTTTTATTTCTAATCATTCAATTAATGGGCTTCCACTCACACACAATGTGTTATTTAAATTTGAATGCTCAGTTAAGTTTATTATAATATCTGAACTATTGTATCTATGGTACTGGACCATCTGAAACTGGTTTATAATTAGGTCTAATATATATTATTGATCTATTTTATTAAGAAAAATGTTTTATTTGACAGAATACAACTTCAGAAATTGTGACCTTGTGGTTTGAAACTCTGTATCACCTATTCAATCAACTCCGATATGATTTGCCACTACCACAATGTTTACAAGTAAGTCTATATAAATGTTACACACTAAAATTTATAATGTTGAATAAGGGTAATAACCCATAAACAATACAAAAAAAATGCAAATCTTTTAGATCCTTGGATATTTAAGAAGAGCAAATACTGTGTATAAGTCAACTGATGAAGAACAAGAAGGCTCACAATATGGACCTGGTAAAGCTAGTAGTGTAACAATATCAGATGGGTTACATTTGCATTTTCTAAAGGCCAGAAATGCTTGGTTTGAGAAAGCATTGGATGATGCTAAGAATAATGAATGTAAGTCTATAATCAATGAAGTTCAAATAAACATTTATATGATGTTTAAACATGGATCACCAAATAATAATATTATTTTGTTACAGCATCAGATAAGTTCCTAAGAAAAATAGTGGAATTACATAGAATTCATTTGTTTAACGTGTTGACACAACATAAGTCTATATTTTTATCAGACTCACAGGATTCAAAAGTTAAGGATGATGAACTAAGTGGTACTAGTGCTTTGTCCTGTTGGTTGAAACAAAGGGTAAATTTACTGTCTAAAACTTTAAAATAAATTGTGTACAAGTATTTAACTACATTTATTGTCATTTGCAGGTTGAAATTTTGGCCCAGATGCTAAATCAGGACCTCTTGAAAGAAGACGAATCTAACTTTGAGTCTCTGTTAAACCAGTGCATGTACCTATGTTTATCATTCGGCCGAGTAGGTGCCGATATGAGATGCGTCTTGACACCTCTATTTCGTAACAATATTCTTTCTCAACTGTATATGGGCATAGAGAAGGCGGATACTCATATTGAAAATCAAATGCGGTCATATAAAGTATCTAGTATTAAGAATGTCCCTAGGCCTGTGAATGAAAATATGGTGCAAGGACCACCAGAAAGTTTACTTGACTATTACCCTTTGGCTGAATACTGTAATGGCTTATTAACAGTTCTTAATTCATTCAGAGTCACTGCTCCTTTGAATATTGTCAAAGAAGTTTACAATGAGTTCAGAAAGTCATTTGAGAAGGCTGTACAGATATTGCTGACATTTTACCATAAAGAGCAGCAAAGCTTTACAGATATTGAAAGGCAGAATTTTGTATTGTTCTGTGTATGTTTCAGTGAGGACCTGGTTCCATATATCACTAAATGTCTCTCGCAATCATTTCCATCAACACAAATTGCTGAACTTCTTGGTGTGACCTTAACTGTACTACAGGAAAGCAAAATGATGTACATTGACCAAGTGAAAATTTGTGAACCTCTTAGTGGAATTATAAGTTTAGTTGTTAATTAAGAATATATTTAATGTATCTTATTAATATATTTATTTACCTAAACGTGACTTTTTCTTTCTTTTGGCGACTTGATTGTTTCAGACACATGATAAAATAACTCTGTTTATTTATACAAAACTCCCTTAGATCACATCGGTCATTAGATATACTTTATTTTGCGATTAGTGTCACTCACCCTACTCATAATCTCAGTGCACGCCTCTGAGCAAGGAAAAGTGTAAAGGGTGAAATCCAATGGCCTGTAGAGTAGTGGATTCATTGTTGAGTCTAGTTGGAGGAATATTAATAAAACAACAAATATATAGAATTATACTGTAAAACATTTTAATCTGTTACTCTTACAAATGTAATGATTCAATTAAGTTCTCTGTAAGGCACAGCCTTCTTAGACCTACAAACATGAAAAGAAAATATATGTAATTAATCTATTCTTATGAGGAATGGCTAAATAAAATTAAAGTGATATATTTCTTTTTATACATCAATTCATTTGTTTCACGTAAATCTAATTCTCTTGATCCTTGACTTCCCGTCTTCATTTCGAGATACTTCATAGTAATGTGTTACTTTGTCAATGTTCCCAAGAGACTCGATAAATTCTTTATCGTGGGTGATGATGATAAACATGAAGTTCTTTTGTGACATTCGCTCCTGTACAATTTCACCAAGAGCAGAACAAAGACTTGTAATGTTTTCTTGGTCCAAATTAGTTGTAGGTTCATCCAAAGCTAGGATTCCAAACCTTGAATAATACAAGAATCATATTAGTTATCACGACCAATATAATGTATAAATATTATTCTTACTTTTTTAAACAGAAAGTAAAAATTCATAAATTACTTACCTGGAGCTAAATGTTTCAGCAAGAGCAAGTCGGATTATAAGACAAGCCAAAACCTTCTGACCTGCACTGCATCGACCGCGCATATCGATCTCTACGCCATTCTTGCACTGGACAACTCTGAAAAATATGTAATTAATATTTAACACAGTAGAAAGAGATAGGATGGTATGGACACTTGGGGCGCATGAGTGAAAGGAGAATAGCTAAGCAGGTTCATTGAGCGAATGTGGAAGGATACACAAGGCGGGGACAACCCAGAAGAACTTACCTTGATCAAATTGGTCAAGTACTTAAGAAGGCTGGGGTCCTAAGTAAAAGGAATAAAAGAGCTTGTATGAAAAGATTCATGAATGTGAATGAAGCTAGGGAAGTATGTAAAGACCGCACAAAGTGGCTTTCCATTATCTCTGCCTACCCCTCTAGGGACCAACGCGTGGGCTTTATTTATTTATTTTAATATTTAACACACTTTTCTATTACAATGTTTAAGGTAATGATTCATAATATGGGTTCATCAACCAGGCTATAACATCAATTCTTCCCACACATAAGTGATTTTTGTAAGCCTAAATTAAATAAATGGATTTTGACTTGACTTTTCTTTGACAGCATAGGTCGTAGGCCCTGTCAGAAAACCAGCGCTGCTGTGTGCTAATAAGATCGTATCATTCATACTCTCAAAAGACACACACCAGTATAAGCTGAGGCAGTCCTTTTGACTGATAAAATGTACCTACCTAAATTACACAATTACACTATGTTTGTTAGAATTGTTAATTAATTACAATGTGTGTTTGTTTATTCGCTATCCGATAAATGATGTTATTTCTATGATGTAAACTGGTGTACTTTTTTTATTTTATGTCATTGTATAGTATTTTTATTGGTCAAAAAATATTTTTCGTTCTTTCTATTGTCTATTTACCCCACTACGCGTGCCCTATGTCAAAATGTGGGTATTTACTATTATTTCTCATCCCAAGACCTATCTTAGAATGATAATAGTTTATCCCCACAATGTAAGCCGGGACTTACAGCATAATATCCTTCCGAAATACGACATAAGACGACCGACCGAATTAGCCTTCAATCTACCGAGTCATCGATGAGTTATGATCACATAATGATGTCTAACCATCATTATCATCGCTGACTAGAGGCAGGGGCGTCTTTCCCTTAGGTAGGGTTGCCGCTCGCATCAAGAGTCCAGTCCTCCGAGGACCGCGCGCTTGCTAGGGGCGCTAGGTTAATGTTTGCACACGGGCGCTACATGAGCTAGAGACGGCCCTGACTACAGGACTCGGTCTTTCCCGACAACTCTCGTAGTTGAGGGGTAGAATCTTTACCCATCATGCTAGCAGTACATGTTGCAAGTCACCAGAACTCAAGTCTTTGTGAACACAGAATGCCCCTGTCACTTAGCTATTCTTCAATAAATTGTATTAAAAGACACAACAATATTTCTTAAATAAAAGACAATACCTGTAGTCGTATTTACGCCGGTCCGATTCAGCAGTCATGCTTCCTTCAGTTTTTATTTCAATGTAATCAATATCATTGCCTCTGTATATTTTTCGCCAGAGCTCCCTGAAACAATATGAAAAGAAAATGCCTTAACTGATTATAAGTACTATAAGAGTAGTGACGTGCACAGAAATTATGAGAAGGGTATGCAATATGAGTGACACTAATGGCAAAAACAATAAATGATTTACATTTTTGTCAAATTGAGAGCTGTTGATGACAGCAGATCGCCTGTTTAGAATCTGTAGAGGAAAATGGGCGAATAAGTGGGAATCATTTAATATGCTTTCGCATTTTAATTATTTGATCGGGGCACTGAGGCTCGCCAAGGTCCCTCGGAGAGGACTATGTAGTCAAAGCTCTGGGGTATTTCTTGGTGGAACTGGACTTGCTGGCCTTAATGGACCGACGCAAAAAATGCCGCTTACCCGTCGAGTTGTGAAGACCATCCGTACGACAAATAAGTAATTTTAATGTCCACGGTTTTTAGGGTTCCGTAGCCAAATGGCAAAAAACGGAACCCTTATAGATTCGTCAAGTCTGTCTGTCTGTCCGTCCGTATGTCACACCCTTTTTTCTCCGAAACTATAAGCACTACACTATTCAAACTTTGTAAGAATATGTATTCTGTAAACCGCTATTAGGTTTTAATAAGAAATTGAAAAAAAAACTATATATTTTAGGGTGCCCCATACACTGAACTGAAACTCAATTTTTTTTTATTGTACCCTAACTTATGGGTTATCAATGTGTAATCTTAAAAAATGGTATTGAGGTTTCTAATATATTTTTTTTATAAATTGAATAGTTTGTGCGAGTTTGAATAGTTCCCTCTAATTTCTAAATTATGGGGTTGATAAAATCGAAAAAAAAAATGATGTACATGACTAAAATCAAACAACGGAAATTAGTTTGAAAGATTTCTGGTGTGTATATTTTTTAATACGTCATAAACGGTGAACCACTATTTTTTCATATTAAAGCTGTAGTAGGCGCCTAAGTAAATAAAAAATATTTAATTTTATGTTACTTGTTTTCATTGCTATAGCTTAGATAAGCAGACAAACCGTGAGACATCTGTTACGGTATATTATATCATTTAGGTGTTCGAGCCTAAAGGCTTGATCCACCTTGAGATTACGCATGTACATTCTGACGTCACAACAGCGTGAAGTTAGCTCTTTCCGATAGTAGCGCCCTCTGTTGCAAGTGTGAAGTGTATCAACTTCACTCCAATGGAGGGGACTCACTCAGCGCGGTTGGTGTATTGGTTAGTACGCTTATGCATTCTGACAAGTCAAAACGTATACAAAAGCTAATATTTTTATCAATTAACTTTAAACAATATTCCGTCGTACAGAAAGTCGTAGTGCGCCTTTGAGCCACGAAATGTAGTGCGCCCTTGAGCCATTAAATGCAGTGCGCCCTTTTGCCATGTGCGTGGGTTGACGACTTACTAAAATCAAAACCGTGCGTCGCAGTACCACGGTACGATGTCGTATCACCGATACGTCCGACAAACGAAACATCAATTTGATACGTCATAAGATGATACGTCGTATCATCTTCAATACAACAACCCCCTCTGCGACACTGAAACGTAGTTGATTCGACACTACTTTCACGATAACCGGCTCATACGACGTCACAAGTCGTATAAATTGGTACGACAATGATACGTCATATACAATTTAATGAGCTTTTCTTACTCAATATACCTCATTGCAGAAATATGGACAACCGCTTCTTGCCCCAAGTCAATCACAATGGGCGAATTGTTAAATCATGTTTTAAAACGGTCTTAGAGCTCGTACGAAATACTACTATACAGGTTGGGAAAAATGGGAAATCCAAAATTGCTCATTCGAAAACCTGAAAGACAGCATGTCACATGAAATCAAAAGGAAATCCGAATTGGGCTACCATCAGTGGAATTTATTTAAGCGGTCTACCCTGATTCGCCAAATGCTTCGCAAAGATCATTCAGAAACTTGAAGCGCCGCCGTTAAATCTGGCCTTTAGGCCACGCGTTGCTATGTTCACCACATAATATTATGAATGACGAAGAAGCAAAGTCGAACGCAACACCACATAATATCTGGACTGGGTGTCCAGATATTATGTATATATTTAATGTTCTAATGCTCATGAAAATAAAGTAGTACTAATTATCCAAGATGAATCTCTAAGAATCCAAATAATAAATGGTCCACGAAAATCACTTCAATTACAAAAATAAAATGCAAAAATTTAGACCCTTATTACACTTTGCGATGTGCAGGTCTGCCTGCACGTCAATTAGACAAGATCGCTATTACACTGTGCGGCATATCGCATTCTGCTCGTAACTTACTTGCAAGGCGTAGGTACACATGGTCGGTGACCGCGGGCGACAGCGATGGGCATACCTTTTGCCGCGTCTATTAATGTAAATCCAAAAATTAAAGAATATTATATATATTTAAGTATCACCTTGTAAGAGTAAATACTATTCCCCCTTTTATTCTTTAATTTTTGGATTAACATTAATATATATATATATATATATATATATATATATATATATATATACATATTTTTACTGTACGATTTTAAATGATGCTCATTCAATACAATAACGAGGCAGTAGTTGCTCTGACTCGCGTCAAAACTTTGAAAGTTATTCTATGTTTTGGTCCTTCCATTCCATTGATTATCATTCACATACGCGATTGTGTACGTCGCCTTACGTAATCTCACATACCTCAGCGGCTAATCCGCACTGAATGAGCGTGCTAAGTATTATTGCACTTAGTGATATGCAGCACATTCGATATCGAATCGGTCCGGCTGGCCTAATTAGAAAGGCTACCCTTTATCACAGCTAGACAAAAAATAAGCCACTGTTATTACCTATGCGATTTGCAGGGTTCCTGCGGATTGCATGTCTGCGAATCGCAATGTAAAGTAAGTGCTTTAGACAAAAATACATGGAAAAACATACGGTACGCTGCTGTCCAGAAACAATTTCAGGCAACTCCTATTCTATCTTTATTTCGTGAATATCGATTCACGTCACTTAAAGTTAACAGTCATTTTGCACTTGCTACCTCTTTCTGAGACCGCGTCGATCCTCGAACGAATCGATATCACACTGGTAGCTATATGACATAGTCTTTTACAACAACATTGTTCTGAGACAACAACACAACGTAAACACAATGATGATTCGTGATATGCTCACAAAACAATTGGAAAAGATGTTCCAAATGCAGCGACAGCACACATACACATATTTAGACTGTATTCTCTTTGGCAGTTCGTTTTTGAGGCACGGATGGAGTATCTATCTTTTTAAATACAGAATATCATTGCGTAAACACTTCGAAGAAAGCTGTCAAAATCTTAGTCCAGAGCATAAAAGCCAAGCCAATACAGAACTCTTAGATACTGAATCTAAATCCAATAAGACATCAGATGCTCTACTACATGCGGGAATAGAACTGAAGTAATTCATCAAAAAAGATAACTTTACAAAGCTTCAAACAAAGCCCTAAACGAAATCTGATATCCTACTGTCTGATACTACTTTCCGAAAAATTACTCAGCCAGTGGTGTGCACAGAGATTATGAGTAGGGTATACAAAGTGAGTGACACTCCTCGCAAAAACAATAAATAATTTTCATTTTTAGGAAATTGAGTGCTGTTGACGATCGCCCTATGGTTCAAATCTGTAGAGGAAAATGGGGCGGGTCACATAGAGGTAACGCCTGGCGCCTAACGGATCCGCCCTTGAGTCAGGTCAAAAAACTGTTTCTTACTTAACTCATTGAACGCCGGGAATCCAGACACAATATAAAATCTATTGTGTCTGATGCTTTAAGGCGTCATTGGCTTTCAAAGTGTTAAAATACGCAAGTATCAATTGTACAAAAGACAACCTTATTGTTGTGGTGGTTAAATCTCTTCCAGGTAATCTTAAATAAGAGGGAAACCGCATCACCTACTGTTGTTAGCGAGGTCTGGAGTCCACTTGTAATCTCGGGGCCCTTGGCTACAGCCCAAGTAGCCCTTAGGGAGATCCGGCCCTGAATATGAGATTGGAGGAGGGGGGAGGAATAAAGAAATGTCCCGTTACCGAACTCACTAGTTGAAACACAACACAATGCCTTATATGAAACCAGATTTCTGTGAGGCTGCTCGGGCATATTAAAACGATCCAATCATGACGAAGCATGGCTATGGCTCTGCTACATTTAAACATTAAAATTAAATTACCTGATAATAAGGTTGATGCTTTCCATCTTCTCTTTGTGGAATTCCATGACACACTTTTCCAGTGCAACTGAATAATCTTTGATATCTTTGTCAATAGCTTTGGTCACATGTAATTCATAAAATTTTTCCCTAAACCTCTTTTCCACATCTTTGTTCTCAGTCTTCTTCAGATCTAAGCGACTTTGCTTCAGTCGATCCTGTGTAAAAAAATATTGACAAATAAGAAACTTGTATGTTTATTAGATGGATAAACATAGTAATATCCATTATATATTTTTTATAAATACATACAAATTATACATATAATCATACCCAGCCTAATATTATCGATTCATGCATATACATGCGTGCCGTTTAGTACATATGTACTAAACGGCGAACGAATCACAGCCGACATCTCAGCTATTACACCACATGGGTTGTCAACAAAGAGCCCTATATTAAAAATATATGAATGGATTACCTTCAATTCTTTCAAGATGCCTTCTGTTTGAGCCTTCTCCCTGAAAATCTTAGTTTGTTGCGTAATCAACTCCGGCTTTTCTTGAAGCATGTCCATGTTAACACCACTCAATTTTTCGTTATTTTCAGTTTCTTCTTTGAGGCAATTTTCGATTTCTGTTTGAGCTTTTCTCAGCTTCATGTTATCTTCCAAGTCTCTTTTATAAATCTGAGAACAAACATATCAATAAAAACATTGTTTATTCAATGCAGCCAATACAATTATATATATAGTTTTCTCTTACCTCTTGTTTAGCGAGTTCATCTTTTAACATGTCAATTCTCTTAGTTAAAGCATCCCTGTCAGTAACAACCTGTTTTAGCTTTTCCATTAGTTTCTCATTTGCTTCTTTAATTTTTTCCATTTCTAAAGGTATGTTCTTATCTTTGTGTTGTTTGATCTCTAGATTAATTTGTTTCACTTTGTCAAATGAGTTGGTGATTTTCAGTATGAAACTATTTTTAGTTTCTGTTACAGCCCTGAAAATGATAATTAAGTAAGTTTAGTTTCGTTTTCATATTGTGTTTAGATTCTTAGATAATATAGGATTCATACTTGTATTTGTCCATTTCTTCACACTTAGCCTTTTCTTTTTCTTGGACATCTGCTTCTAAGGGAGCTATAGAATCTTGCAACTCTTTCAGCTCTTCAACAAATTTTTCTCCATCAGACTCAAACTGTTTCTTTTTCTCTTGTAAGTTTACAATTTCCTGCACCTGTTTACATACTTTGTAGTTAAATATCTTATCTATATCTAATTCATTTGAAAGTGCTATATTTGTAAACTAAACTTACCTTTTTTTGCATGTTAAGCAGTTGTTCTTTGAGTTTATTTTTTTTATCTGTCATTGTTTGTAACTTTTTGTTATGTGCATTCAGTTTCTTTTGTGTTGCTTTAATTTTGGTCCTTAGAGAAGTTTTTTTTGTCTAAGCTCAGTTTGTTTTGCTGTTGCATCATCTAAAGTAATATCAGTTTCCATATCTGAGCATGCTGTTTTTAATGCTTCCAACTGTAAATAACAATAAGCTGTTAAGTTTTTTTCCATTTACATATTAGTATTAGTAAAACATTACACACCTATTTAACTTACTTTTTGTGTAATTGTTGCGATTTCTTGACTAGTGCGGTCCATAAGTGGCATATCTCCCTGAATTTGTTTAGCCATTTGCATTTTCTGTTCAGGTTCAATGAGAGCCATAGACAGCTCATCTGACTCCTCTGATAATGCTGATATTTTCTACAAATTAAAGCCAATGATAAAAGCAAACTCCTCAGTTGTTTGAAAAAAAAGTGACTAACATAATTAAATTTTAATACTATAGAAACAAAAACAAACTCCCTGTCCAAAATCTGAGATTTCTTTAATGAGAAGAGTTCTTTAATAAAATAAGAAAAAATCTAGCCGAATTGCTCTTTCACTAGTTTAAATAAAAAATTCTCATGAAGAAGGGTTACTTTACAATAGAAAATATTTATCAGATAAAGGTGTGTAATCTGGCACATAGTGTTCCAGTAACAAAATCTCTGTAATAAATTGTTTAAAAGTAATGTGTAGGTAAATTGCAAAACTCTGTAACCAATATAACAAATTGTTTAAAAGGGTATCTCTCGACTTTCATGTTGGCTCTTTTCGAAGGTTCTACTTTTTCGAACTAGCGGTCGTCATAAAAAAATATAGTAATAACAATTGATGAAGAATTTAAAACAATAAAAAAAATAATTTAATAACGATATTTTGAGTTTTGATCTGAGCTTATTTAAATGACTACTAAGCTATCATATATCATACATCTATCTCATATAAATAAAATTGGAGTGTCTTTTTGTAATATTGAAATATTTATTTTTTTCTTCATGGATATGAATATATATACAGTATATATGTCGCAGCCATCGGTTAAATTAGCCATCGAGCTGACTACCGACTACAAGGTAGCCCTAAGAGGAATCTCTGGAACGGCTAAATATATTTGGACGGGACTTTTTTGGCAGGTTATGTAATAAGGAAAAATAAAGTGTTGTACCGCGAGGCGCGCAGCTTACGTCGTGCGACTTACGAAGCGATTTTTATAGTTAGCTTACACCCTGGATAAATACATAGGCTACGTTTTACGGGAGAATATCTGATACCGCGAATAACACCGCGGGGCACATCTAGTAGGTACGTAATATAAAACAACCCAAAAAGACACTTACCTTTTCCATATCATTTAAACGTTGCTCTAATTGTGGAATATCTTTTTCCTTTAATGTAATAATTTTTTCATTCAAGGATTTCATACTCAATAGTTCATCTTTCTTGGCGGAAGATTTTTGTAATTCTTCTGTGACCTTCTCGAGTTTTGCAGGTACATTCATAACTTGAGTTGTTAATTGAGTTATCAAGTCCTCCACCTAAAATCATTATTATACTCAGTTTATAATTAAAGCACCATATTTTACATTAATTGCATAATTTCTTAATAAAAATGTATAGTACCAACTATAGCTTACCTCAGAATCGTTATCAAAACCTCGGCTGCACAAAGGACAGCAGCTATTATCTTTCAATTGCGTTTTATATTTAGCAATAATAAACATAGATGATTGTAAAATATTTTGTTCATCCTGAAAGAAGAGAATCAAATTACGTAATGCCAGGTTTTGAATATTTCAAACACAATAAAAGTAAAATATGTCAGTTTTTTCCACATTATAAACTAACATGTTGTTAAACAATTAAATGGGTACCTGTAATTTCTCGACAGTTGCAGTTATTTTAGACAATGTGGTTTCATATGATTGAGTACCACATGCTTTATACATTTTATCTTCAGCTTTAGTCAGTTCACTGCGTTTTTCATTGAGCATTTCTCTAATGTGTTTTCGCTCAGTTTGTAGAGTTGTTTGTTCGATAGTTTTCTCTTTTTGTTTCTTTTTCATATTATCAACTTCTGCACGTATTTCGCATTCGAACTTATTGACTGCTACAGCATAATTGTTTTCAGGCATACTCCCTAAAATTTCAATGAGAGCCGATCTGTGTTTGTTCTTTAAAACTGATACTTGTTTCTCTTTCTGTTTTAGTGACTCTTCAACCAGATCTTTCTCTTTTAGTTTAGCACTTTGCTTTTGGAGTTTTGTTATCTTTTCAGTAAGTTGTTCGAGTTCATTTTCATGTGTTTCCAAAACTTTTTCATCTTCATTAATCTCTTGTTGACATTCCTCAGTATTCAATTCATTCTCATGTTGTTTAAATTCTTCTTCTGCAGCTTCCAATTTCTTTTCCAAGTTTTCTAGCTTTATTTTGGTCTCATTAGCGTCATTTATTTCTTTATCAACTTTTGTAATTTCCTTTTTATTTTTCTGAATTTCGGATTGCTTATTAGCAATTTTTTGTTTATGGCGCGAAAGAGCATCTTTGCTCTCATCAACAATAGCTTGTAGTTTTTTTTCTTCAGCTTCAGCAATTTTCTTATGTTCATCAAGATCTTTTTTCAAATTATTTAGCTTTTCTGTTATTTTTGCAAATGCTGCTTCTGCTTCCTCAGTAGTTTCAATCTCAGTAATATCTGCAATTTCAGCTAACTGTGCTGTTTCGACAATCATTTTGTTTTTTTTATCAATTTTTTCTTGATTTTGACTTTCAAGAAGTATGAGCTTGCTGTACTTCATCTCATTAGATGTTTTCTCATTAGCAATTTTCTCTTCTTCTTTATTGAATCCATTAATTTTTTTGTATGAATCAGCAAGTTCCTTCTGTTTTGCCTTAGCAGTAGATCCATAGTTACCTTAAAAACATTAAAAACGTTATGACTAAAAGTTTTGGAGTAATTCAGTCTGTAATAAGTTATGATATTGACTGAATAGTACTTACTTATATTTTCTTGCAATTCGGCAGTAGTACCCTCAAAAAGAGTTTTGATAGCTTTCTTTAATTCTTCCTCTTGTGTACGAGAATGTTCCAATCTGCAATGCAATTCAATTAATTTTAATAAAAAATAATATTTATACATATATCTATACTAAATCGCAGATCCGATGGCCGTTGGATCAGACAAATTCTGGAGTGGAGCCCGCGTCTTGGCAAGCGGAGTGTGGGACGCCCTCCGGCCCGATGGGCCAACGACTTGCGAAAGGTCGCTGGCGGAGGCTGGATGAGGAAAGCGGAGGACCATTCTGATACAAATGGGGGGACCTATGTCCAGCAGTGAACTGCGATAGGTTGAAGAGATATATATACATCCATACTAGTATTATAAATTTGAATGAGTGTCTGTTTGTCCATGTTTAATGGCAAATCAAAGCAACAAAATGGTGTGATTTTTTGTAAGATGAAGACTGACATAGGCTACATTTTATATCTTTTAAACCCCCAACCTTCCTGAAATGGGGCTGGAAGTTCGTATGGAGCATTCTGCAACTTATCAATAGAGAACCTAAAAACTGGTATGCAGAATTTTATTACAAACAATAATCACGCATATTTTTCTTCTGGTAATTTGAACACCCCTTGAAAGAGAGAGTGAAGTAAGGAATGTTGGCATTTTTTAAAGTGAGAAGCTATCTATGTAATACATAAATATAACATTGTCTATATTAACATATTAAAATAATATCCTGATCAATACAATGTTAGCCTGAATATAATGCATGGGAAGCTGCAGTCAAAAGCTAGTGTGTTCATAAATTAGACTATAAATATAATTTATAACTACTGGCAGGTGGCTTTTAGGGCTTCACACTAGCCTACCAGAGTGGATTTTGAACCTAGGTTAGGCTATTGTGGGTAGAGCTGACATTTTAAACATCAAATCTTAAGGCAGTACTGTTTATCTTACCTTGTCTTTATTTTTTCTTTCTTGGTCTCAAAGGCAACTATATTTTTCTCAAGAGTAGTAATTGCATTCAATTTCTCAGTTATTGGTTTCAATTCCTGTGCCATTTCTGCCACTTTCAATTCAGTTTCTGATATACGAGTTTCAGTATTAACAACTTCCAGCTTTTTCTTATCCAGATCTTCTTTTTTTTCAGTTAAGAAATCCACTTCTTGTTCTAAATAAATACAACTTTTTACAATAATAATGTTTAAAAAAAAAGTATACATTTCATTCCTATATGAATGCAAATATATCTTACCAAGTAGTTTTAAATTCTGTGTGTATTCTTTACGTATCTTCTTGAGGCGTTCAAAACAATTGTTATATTTATCAGCATCAAAGATCTCATCAAATCTTTCTTTAACTTTTTTACCTTCATCTAGAGGCCAACTAGAATCTTCTTGATGGCAAAATATTACAGAATTCAAAATAGCTTTTGACACACACCTTTAACAGAAATAAAGCAGTTTCTTTAACAGCTCAAACGTAGCAGTCGAATAGACAATAGATTCATCAGTTATGTTTTGTGACTATCCACCCATGCTATGCATGACCATTTATACAAATATCTTGACCATTTTTTTTGTGATTGATACATACCCAATTCATCAAACATGACTGAATCTAAATCTGCACATCGTGAAGAAATATCCTTTGTCGTGCCTGTTTCATCAATAACGGACAAAAATGAGTCCAAGGTTTGAAATTTTGTCTTTTTCTTTGCCAAAGCTGTTACACGCATGGATCTTGCTACTTCCAGTTGCTTATCCTTAGCATTTACAATCTGTAATTTTTGATTTTATTCATTTGCTTTTTGATACTTTTCAATAACACAAGTAATTTGAATTGTGGAGGTGTAAAAGTTCAGCAGTAGAGGGTTTTGACTGCAGTAGTACATCTTTTTTCTTATTTAATTAATTAAAGTAATACCATGTATTCTGGAAAGCGCTTATGCATACAAAAGTATTTGAAGAAATCAACAAATCATTTCATGTCTTACTTTTATACACAGCTAATAATTCATATAACTGATTGATAAAATTTACATCTGTGAGAATTGGGAATATGTTACAAGTGTGATAATACCTAATAACAAGTATTACGTATATGCAAAAAAAAAATAGGAGTAAGACAAGCTTGCAGTAATTTGCATACCTTCAATTTTACTTGCCCTAAGACTTCATTAGTTCTGTTAACTTTTGCATCGTGGACAAAGCATTCATTACGACTTCCAGGAGGCATCTGCCCCGTAATAGCATAACGTAAACACTCAATGATGGTTGTTTTACCACAACCATTTTGGCCTAAAATCAATGTTAGAGGTTTTTCGAACACGATCCTTTGTTCATCCACTTCATCGGGGCCGAAGCTTCTTATGCCCCTTACTGCTAAGGATTTTACCCCAGCCATGTTAAGTGAGTATTTAACAAACTAATTAAAGTATAGAGTAACTTTCGCGCCAATGATAAAGCTATTCATATACTCAACAAGCCACACCGCCCGGCATCAAAAACCTATCAATTTGACATTAGTAGATTTTTATAGCTTGGGGGTCTTGTGGCAAGGGACGACGACGTTGTCACGATGCCTTGTGTTAGAAATGTGATATTTATGTTATATGACGATTATTCGTTATTACATATTTTTTTGTTTCAAGCTTATTTTATATATATTTTCTGCATTATTTACAAACTAATAAAAGCATTACCATTAAAAAAATTCATCGATATAATATATCGATATATCGTTAGTAATTTCTATTTGAAAACTAGCTGTTACCCATGGCTTCAGCCGCATGTAAGATCCAATATCCGTTTCTGTAGCATTATCAATATTTGTATTAGTGAATTTGTAGGTATATATATTTTTATGTTATAGCGAGCAGGCGCAGCGAGCAGGCGGCTAATCTGATGGTAAATGACGCCGTCGCCCATGTACACTTGCAATACCAAAGGGCAAAGAAATGCGTTGCTGGCCTTTTAAGTGGGAATACGCTCTCTTCTTGAAGGACGCCAGGTCGTTTTGCTCTGGGAATAAGTCAGACGGTAGCTGATGTCACAGTTTTGTCGTCCGAGGTAATAAATTACGACAAAAACGTACTATCTAATACTTCCATTTATCTAGGTGGTGAGGATGAAATTTAGAGTTTTGCCTCGAAGTACGGTGGTGGGAATGTTGCATCTGGAATGAGTCTGAACAATTCCTCCGAACACTCCCCGTAATATACGCGACAGAAGATGCAAAGTGATGCCACATCTCTACGCAAGCCTAAATGATCGAGCCGATCGGAAATATTCGGATCGTTGACGATTCGAGCAGCTCGTCTTTGAATACAGTCAAATGAAAGAAGCTGGTACTTCTGAACACTACACTACACTTCTGAACTAAAAGAAACCTATAAATTCACTTCGCCTTTAAAATATTAGTTGAGATTGAATAGGTAATTCAAGAATAAAATAAACCATCGATGGCAAATAAATCAACTATTGAAATTCCCTTAATATTTTTATCTATATCTCTAAGGGAAATGCCATTTTGTATGTGGAAAAGGGCCTAGTCTTCATTACACTAGGCTGAAGCCACGGGCAAAAGCTAGTGTCTGATAAAATTTATCTTTAAATCACTTTCGAAAGAGTTAGTCTTTCGATAGTGACCGATTATTTATACAGAAATCACTCTGTTCTACCAAATTTAATGTAAAAAAGA
>PQWD01011209.1:0-20958 GCA_019425675.1 Leucinodes orbonalis | reverse complement strand
CAGTCTTGAAAACCACCAATCCGCATTGGGCTTACTTGGTGGGATACAGCTTAATATCCTCATATAGGTATGCTATGCAGAAAAGCATTTTCCCTGCAGTGAGACTTTATGGACTGATGCTGACATATTTTTCGCTTAAATATATTTAAGCGAGAAATATGTCACTTATTTGGCCTATTTCCTCTTAGAAATGCATCATGTTTAAGTCAGCGTTCAGACCAAATTCCATTGGCTTTAGGATTAACCTCATACCTAGTAGTAACTGTGATTGTTTGCGATAAAGTCGGTACACACTAATGAGGATTGAATTCGCGCCGGTCTTAGCGAGCGATGATAAGCCCCAACTAATTGTCGAATAATTGCACTAATGTGAAAATATATGCTTTAACATTACAATAGAATGAGAAAGTTGATAACAGTAGTGAACATTGACACAATCCTCGGTTCTAACACGTGGATAATTTCTATGAACATATATAAAGGTTAACAAATAACATAGGAATAGTCTGTGTGAAATACCTACTAGCAATTACCAATAATATTGTAATGGTTATCATGTCATGTAGTATTCTGCGCGGCAATAGAAAATGGCGGTCCTTTGACGACCTATGTTTGATGTCTGTTACCGCTGGGTTTGGCGCGTACAATATATATATGAAGATCGAGGAGTAAACATTCCAGCTATTGTCCTTGTAGATAATCTAAAACAAAGAATATGCAGCTAATGATTAATTTTGCCAAAGATTTGTACTTAAGATTATTTATTATTATTATGCTATGTCTTTTGATATTCATTTATAGAAACCTAGTGTCAATACGTGGACTCACTCGAGATGGTGCATATATGTTTATAGATGTTGTTGTTAACTCATGTTTTCATTGGTGAGCCTATCGCGTTGGTGGTGTGGTAGTCGCAGGCGCACGCACTATATCTGTTTGTGTGTTGTTTTGGACAAATGTTCCAGCGACACCCATGTAGTAGCGGGCTGTACTGAACCCGTGTGTGTATTGTCGCAGACGCCTGTTCCGCGCTGCGCGTGTAGTGGCGGGCTGTGCTGTGGGTACATGTGTGACAGGAGGCGTATGTTGTCGCAGACGCTTGTTCCGCGCTGCGCGTGTAGTGGCGGGCTGTGCTGTGGGTACATGTGTGACAGGAGGCGTATGTTGTTGCAGGCGCATGTTCCCGACGGTGCGCGTGTCGTTCGCGGGGTGCCGCGGCGAGGCGCGCTACGCCGTGCTGCTGGACGTGGTGCCCGTGGACGGCAAGCGCTACCGCTACGCGTACCACCGCTCCTCGTGGCTGGTGGCGGGCAAGGCGGACCCGCCCGCGCCCGCGCGCCTCTACCCGCACCCCGACTCGCCCTTCACCGGCGACCAGCTGCGCAAGCAGGTCGTCTCCTTCGAGAAGGTCAAGCTCACCAACAACGAGATGGACAAGAACGGACAGGTACTTAGGATTACCGATAAAGGACTCTTAATCTTAAATCTAAGCTATGTTAGTTCGGTTTACTAAAAATGCAATCCTTGTATTAAAAATATGTTTTTTTAAATCATTTTTTGCAAACAAAATATTATGTTATGATGAGAATTATCTCTAAAGGAACATTTATAATGAAGTTCATGAAAATTAAAGGGATTAAAACGTTACTTCTTACTTCATCAGTTGGTGCTGAACTCAATGCACAAGTACCAGCCGAGAATTCACCTAGTATTGAGGAGAGAAGGGGCGATCAACGCGCCCATAACGGATCTCGAACAAGAAGAGTTCAAGACGTTCATATTCCCCGAGTGTGTGTTCACTGCAGTCACGGCGTACCAGAATCAGCTCGTAAGTAGTAAATGTCAATTTATCAGCGTATTTTTTGTTCTTAAATAGGTTCATTGCACAATAAAGGTGTGCCCCAATGAAATCCACATGGGCAAAACCCCAGTCGACAATGTTGACATCTAAGGCTATCCACCACCTTAACTATATGATCAATCCATCTGACTCTTTCCGTGACGTGCCATTCGATAATCTTTCCACGTCATCGGCCATCGGTTCTTCACAGTGTCCTGTCCACCCGCCACTTCAACTTGCTCAAGAGGTCAATTATACTTTTTTCTACAAGTCTATTTATTAGTTGTCACCTTAAACAATCTGTCACCAATATATTAATTGGTGGCAATTTATTTTTGTATTAAGTTATATATTATATACGGAAACCAGGCATACAATACCTTAGCTTATCGTTGTAAGATAAAAATATGCCGCTTTATAAATAGTAGGTCAACGTAATTAGCAATTTCTGCCCTCGAAAACAAAATGAACAAATAGAAAAAGCGGCGGCCCTAGTTGCTATTAATTGCAAATAATCCCGTCGTCTTGTTCCTATCATTTGATATCCAAAATAGATCTAAGAGCCGAACGTTTGAAATCGCACGGCGCTGTCGGGTGACTATCGACGGGTGCTATTTTCGTCACACTAATTGCATCTCGCTGAAAGGTATGTCCAGTCTGAACAAAGGGGAGGTGACACATAATTTTTTCGTGCGGCCACACGCGACCGTATCTGTCGACAGACGGACAGCGCGCTTGACGCGAGCCCGACGGTGACGACTAAAGTTTTCACCCGGGCTAAATATAAGCTAGCCGATGGGCTAAGCTATAGCAAATGCTTTCCATGTATCGCCGATGTGCTTACCGATGATGTTCTCGGAACAATAACGGCAGTAAACGTTCCCTGAACAGCGTGTGCGAATTTTCTTGTAACTGTGAATCTATTACGATATACGTAAGCCTGGATCCTTGCGAGTTGAACATCCAGGCTAGAGTTTGTAGCATAAGTGGTTCAGGCCCGGTAGAAGAAGTCTGTCCAATAATTGAACCTATGTCAATCAAATAACTGTCATCCCCATTACGATTATGCTATTCCGAAAGTAGAGACACACTGGCACTTCAAGTCATAATTCGCACTGCCCTATTTTTGGGACCACTAGTGTATCAATGGCGATATAATTTTGCCACCAGCAATCGGATGAACCGTTTGCTATATTGCTCTCTTATTTATTAAAACATGTTAATTTTTAAAAAAATTACATATCAATGGTCGAAGAGTCGCGGTTGCAAAAACAAAAAATATTTTTTATTTCCATAAGTTTATTTTTTTGATTTTATATATTATGGTACGTACACCGTACGGTGTACGGTGAAGAACACATCGTGAGAAAATCTGCGCACGCCTGCGAATAAATTCAAGGGTTGGGCCCGCGTGGACGACTAAGGCCTATAAACCCTTTATATGCTCGTGCCCTTCGATGGGGACATTTAATATTCTGATAATGATGATATTATAAAAAAAGTTTATAGTTTATACATAGTTTGAATCGTAAAATGAAAGATGTAGTTACCTATTTATAATCCTTAGTTCATATCGTAAAATCAAAATGTAATTATAAACTAGCTAGTATCCACCACTGGTTGTTGATTTTACTGAGAAAACTCAGGCAAGAAATACAAACAAATCGTTAAGATTTAAAAATGACAGTGAATTCATCGAATTAACAAACAATTGTCAGTTTAAACTCGCCTTAAGCAGTAGCGCGCTCAGCGGCCGCGCGTCCCATGTGTCGGCACGCGCAATTAATTCTCTGTCACAAGAGCGTTTGGGCGTCTCGGCAGTTCCTCCTTTTGTACCGTACCGTGTAGTAAAATAATTAGGACGTTTTGAGGTTCATAAAGGAAGCGTTACTTTATATCGACAACGCGCCACATAAATCTTCATTTCTTGCCTAATTAACTGTTTCCATTTAGGACTCTACTTAGGTATTATTTTCCAAATTAACTGTAGCGGTGTTTTGTTATTATTATTAATATCGAAGGCGGAGGAACGGGATATCTGACGCAAAATGGGGGAGATCTATGTCCAGCAGTGGACTTGAAGGGAGTGAGATTAATAACCAAAATGCACTTATGTCTTCCAAACCAGTTCCTTAGTACATTAGTCAACATAAGGCACAAATAGTGAGATAAAAGACAAAACGGTGTATGGCTAGTCCATCCACAACATACAACCACTGTTACTCTGTCATACCTTTATTACTCTATTTTATTGTAATATCAAGTAGTAAAACCAAAAAAACACGTGATATTTTCAATAACAAATCATTAATTAAAAATATGCCTTGAGCGAGGACCATGGATTACCATCCACCATCGACACGCGCTTTGAAACGACTCCTATGATTGGCTCCTCCAATTGGACTTTAAATGAAAATGTATATCCTCTTTATGTGTCATTATAGTGACCGTTGGCTGATTGCTAATACTATGAGCGATTTAAACTATCTATCGGTCATTGTCGCGTGACATGTCGTCGCGAGTTTTTCATCACTCCCAAATTGTCCGCTAATTGGCACTACCATGGCATGTCATAAAAAGCAATGTACGTATATGAAATGTTACCGATGTAGCACTCAATCCAATCGCACTTAAATAATTACCGACAGTAGGTACGCGACGAACAATAAACTATCGACATTGCGCACGGCTCTACCTCCACAGCCGGCTACAAACGACTCCCCAGGGCCATCGGTTATTGATTTCTATTGATTCTAATGCGATTCTAGATTTACTGCCAACACCTAGTGATACTGCCATCCATTATCGTTACACCTACCTTACACACACACATTTCGTCGGATGATCGTTTTGGAGTTTGTAATAATGTATTGAAAATTATAACAGAATTAAAAAAGTTCTTTAGTGAGTAGTGTACAATGTGCGCGATATCAGCTCGATCGCAATGCGCGGCGCGGGCGCAACGCTGTCCCGATTTGGCTGACGTCACACCTCTGACAGTTAAAACATTTGTCGAACAGCAGAGATAGTGTCACAGATAACCCAATCCTTTACAACAATAAAAATACACTTAGCATGTTTGCACCTGCGCTGGTTCAGAGATTGATATGGCTTACGCCCGCATAACATAAAAACGGACCATTTTACTTTGACTTAAAAAGTGACGTCAGTGGACACGAATCACGTAGAAACGGTCGGTCTTAGTTTTACGACGAGGAAAGTGTCACATGATGTAGGGTTTTATCGGTGCGCGACGTTTGTTAAATGGATACAAAATGAAACATCATTATTGGTGCTTTATCATACGAGAACGATGATATAAGTTAGATAAAAACATGTACAAAAAACGTGAATTGTGTTTTTGTACGTACACCGCGGTGTGAGACGGAGCGTCGCCGGCGCGCGCCGCGGGGTAGTTTCCCAGGAAAGCGTCGTGGGTTGCACGACCTGTTTCAATATTTAAACATTTTACAACTTCTAGGGTTGCCACAAGAACTTCACTCTAAGATTTAAGCCAATATTGTTTTCATATTAACCAAGATTGATACTAAGAAAAACGCGACGTAGAGACTTAAATTGATGATAATTAACTATATAGATAGATATACTTTTAAACCTTTTAACCAGATCATAAAACCTAAATAGTGATGTAAACAGAGCTTAGTGACTTAAAAATAAAAGGCACAAATCAAAACATCATATTTCTATAACAAACAATCGCCAACCCTGCCCAGCCAATATTTTGTTCTTTTTCTGTAGAAACCTTTGTGAGGAATTCGACTCGCTGCGAGAGGTGACAATGTTTGTTGGAGTTTACGCATCCTCAATGCACACAATGCGTTTTTTGATAGCCGATGACTTGTGAATTTGTTGTGATTGATTGTTCCACTGAGAATGCCCTTAATAGGTAAACTTCGCGGATAGCAACCTGTCGCGATGTCACAATGTGTTTGTTAAAGAATCTTGAAAAAATATTTGTAGAGATTTATTTGTTATTGAAATTAACCGTTTAATATTATTTTTGTGGTCAGTGGTCTACGCGAAATTAATTTTCGACCGGAAAAATAATCTTTTTTCCAGTACCTTACGAGTGTGATTACGATTGCTCATGTTATATACATGTATGATTTGATTACTCATATTCCAAAGTCTCAACATAGATGTTTTTAAAAAAGCTTTTATTCAGCAGTAGACATCCTACATTTTTGAAGATTATATTTAATATCACGTTATGTAAACGAGCATTACAAAAAAATAACTAAATGCAAGTGAGTTAATTTAGAACGAGTTCTATTTTTCATCGTATACCTGACTTCAACGTCAACCGTGATGTGGTATTTTCAAGATATCAATCTTCAGTTAAGATATAATAAAAGTCTGACTATAATCAGCTTCGTGCACTTTCGTTGCTCTTACTGCAAGACTTAGTACGAAACTCTTTGAAGAGATAATCACGAAAATAACTGCGCATGTTACTCCCGTACGGCTGCGTAACCACACTCAATGGACGCTTAATTGAAATTTATTCCACATTTCTCAGTATCAACAATCAATATTCTAAAATCTCTAAAGCTATTCTCACATTGAACGTCCACAAACGAGTTTTACACGAGTATAATCGAACAATATGGTGAAGGAGTGAAGGCAAACACGATTTCAATAACAAAGGGCAGCCATGACAAATAAACATATTTCACGGGCCAAAATGGCTGCGGTCAGGTGTCACCCCCACCCTGAGTCGTTCTTCTTTTTCTTCCTCGATAATCGATTCATTCTATTCAATATTAACTTTTTATCCTTTTAACATTTTTACTCTTGGTTTGTTGAACAGGAACATTTTATTGTTTTACGACAAATGCATCAAACGACGATTGTTTAGCCCACAGACATCCGAATATACAATTAGACTGGACAAGCCCGCCAAGTTTTTAGGCAGTCCCAGTGTCGCAATTTCTATTCGGTTCTTACCTGTGAAAAGTTATTATATTTCTTGGTAAATTTACTGATTCATTGCGATGATGGCATGTTACAATTGCACAGGATGGCATTTTGGAAAAAAACGGTAATTTCTTCTAATATTCGTGCGTCTTGACTCGTCTCACAGAGCGTAAACTGCAGCCAGTGTATGCTCGTTGAGCTTACATTTGTCGCACTTTAAACGCGGCTTGCCCCATCTCCTGTATTGGGAAATCTGTGGTTTAGCCAATTTAACATTGATTGTGTTGTATATCAAATCTAGCATTAAAATATGTCTTACCTAACTGCCGCGTTAACGTCTTGAGTAGTAGCCATAAAATTCATTTTTACAGGATGATATGATCATATTCTGCCAGAAAATCAATTAAGACATTTAAATGTTCACCATATATAAGGTAGTGTCTACATGCGTTCATTATTCAATAAACATAAACACGTAGCCCCATAAGTCTCAAATACAAGAAGTCAACGTACTTGCTTATGAGTAGATTTAAAATAATTTAAGATGGAATTATTTATTTGATTTGCTTCTCTTTCCCACTTATGCAGTTTTACACAAGGCATCTCAGTCCTTCCCTCCATCGATCACTCGAGGTGTGACGTCACGCAGAGCCGTCGTGTGCGGCCGAGTGAATTTATTGCGTCTGCGCATACAGTTACCACAGAAAAACTGATGTTTGTTGTACTGACTTAAAGTTTTATTAAATTATCAATTACGATTGTTATGTGTAATAGCGTACAATTGTTCCTTAAATATATTATTTTACATTCATTCTGTATATAGTAAATACGACATGCAATAAATCGATATGGTTTTAATTTTAAAAACTTTAAACCTTTTATACCTTCAGGACTACAAAAAATATGAAAACATCTAAGTAGTGCTGTTATTTGCGATGAGAAAATAAACGAAACTTCATAGACATTTCACATCAAACAAAAAAAAACAAATGGGATCTGTCATAGATACTTGTCAACCAGACAACCTCGATTTAAGTATTTAACATTTTATTCAATATCGTACAATGATAACTTTATAGTTAGTTATTTAAAATAATTAACGAATTTTGAAATGTGGCAGATCGCCTACTCGCTTATATTTCGAGTGTACAGTCAAAACTACGGGCACGAGTGCAAAGTCGACTTAATTCTGTCAGTTGGGTCACTACAGGACTTGCTAAGGCAATTGAACACAGAAAACTCCGAACGGCTTTCCAGTTAGAGCAAAATTTAAACACAGCGATGCTTCCTACATACAAATTAAGGCATACAGTTAGACCCAACGCGAAATCAAGCTGAAGTTGAGATGTGGGTGTGCAGAATGATTGTGAAGATTGTGTCAGAAATCGCAGCGATCTTTATGATCTGCATACGGTATCTCTAATACTATCGATGGGCAGCGTTAGTGAAAGCCTCCAACTAATCGAAGTATTGGACGAAGACGAGGTTATGACTTGACCCCATTTAAGTGAAATTTATCGTTGGACATAATAAAGTTTCCTTTAATCATGACTTTAAAGTTTCTTTGAATGATACCTATTGATTCCAATAATTCAGAAAAAAAATAGTATTGCTCTTATCGCAGTATGAAAAATGACGTTTTTCATAATGCGATAAGGGCTAATGGAACAAGAGGAAATGGTTACGGCACTATTGGAATCACTGATTCGAATTGGTGTATATTATCATAAATTAACTCTCATTAAATCATACTGGAGAAATTAAACATAGATATTAGCTTAAAGGCTTATATCACCTACCTAACGTTCAGATTCAAGTTACACCATATATTCTGGTATTTTCTAGTGTGTGGTCTAACATCCATGTTAGTTAAATATCATTTTAAATATTCTTATAAGAGTTGCATGTCTAAACAGGAATTGCGATATGATAGGTTAATAAAGGGTAGCTTGGTAAAGTATGTAATGGTGGCATTTTCTTAATACAGGAAAACCTTCCCAAAATTAAATTATCTTTCTCTCTATATTCCATTATAAACACTAGCAACTTAATATCATAAAAGTAATGATTTTGTTTTACATGAATATGTATTAAAACATAGTAACCTCTTTGTACCAAACCTAGCATCGCTGTCGCAAATATAAATGAGATCTCAAATAAGTTGGCAATTTGTAAAAACCGCAGCACTTCAAGGAACGTCGATCTTGTGTCAGAAACACCACATGCAGCGTTCATTATTTCGGTGCACTCTCGAATTATTGTCAATAAAGCATCGGTTTTCTGGAAAAGCATTAACTGCTCGCAGCTGTAGGTCGTTCTGAATTTACTGAGGGGCCTCTGTCATCTGCTAACAAACTCTTGCATCGTATGCGCATTAACGGGCCGCGAATCTCGGCCGCCTGTGTCACGACAATTAGCGCACAATTGAGATGGTTACATTGTATTTGATACGATACTACTGTGTTGTATTCGAATTGGTTTTGTATGTGTTATAATAATTACAAAGTATTTAATATATTTATTGCTACTTATGTATCGCATACCTTAAATATGAACAAATGTAAGCATTCAATGCTACGAACAATGTTTTTAATAGTTTAGTTACATTGATGCGGCAACTATAATAAAATTAGCATTATTTTTATGTTATGATATAACCTCCATGGAGAGCTTTGCAAACAAAAAAGGATTAATTTTAATTTTCTTGCATTCGTTTCTTAATCTACAAGCATTTTAATAGAAAAATCCTACCAACGTAACGCAATCCAATAATAATAAGAACAATAAAATTAATAAAAAGAGGCACTCGTACCCTCCAACTCACGAAAAACCGAAAACGAAACGAACCAAAACTATAAAACTAACAGAACATTTATACTAAATATACCTATTAAATTACATACAAATCTTAATTCATAGAACAATCAATATATTTACATACATCAACAGTAAACTCAGATCGATCGTCACATGTCATCAATCAGTGCGAGATGCGCGGGCGCCTGCGCCCTAAACTGACGTTTATTTATTCCTCCGAATGTTCCTGTCTTGTCCCGCACCGCGTCCCCATATGTTTACACGACACTCATGCCGTTCTTCTTTTTCTAATTACTTCCAAGTTCTAGAATTTGAGATGCGAAGCTAATTATATTTATGTATAGAAATAGAAATTTCTTTGTAGCTGATATAATATCTCAACACAAATAACTGTACTTCCTATAAAAATAAGCTGCAGAAATATCTGCAACCAATTTTTCATTTTGACTTTTTCCTAAATTTGTTTATGATAAAAACCTACTCAAACTTGAAACAGTTTCAGAATATTTGTTTTCAAATATCTAACTAAATAAACATGATCTTGAATCACATAATGTCCAATAATGAATCACAAAACCATTTGCTGCTGTTCCAAAAATTGATTACATTCACATGTGGAGAGCACATTGACAAATATAATCGGAGACTTCCAAATACCCGCCGTGAGCTTCCATAAACAATACATCACTATCGCAATAATTAGAGCATCGTTTGCGCAGGCGGGCATCTCCTTGACGCCTTTTTGTAGCATTTTTTTGTTTCCCGCCCGGGAATAATGTCATTATGGCGCCTTTAATGTTGTCAGTGAGCGGGAGCGCCGCCGCCCAAGGCGAGCGTTTGTTGATACTTAAATTAGGTTGTTTTGACACGCCTCGTTCTTATGTTTGTACTAAATCTAATAAACGTCGGTAGCGAGAAAGCGACTCATTCATTACTGCTTTACTCCATAATATATGTTTTGAAGTGGCACCGTCAAAATCTATTGCTACCTGAGTACAGTTTACGTAAACGGTATGCGCGCAACCAATACGAGGTATTGAAAACAATTACGGGCGGTCGGACAGGGGATCATACATAATGTATAGTGCGTCAATATTGTCAGCTACTAGGCATTGTAGGCGCACTCATTACGTTGGGCGCAGGCGCGACGAGAGAGCGCCTATTGTAGTCAATGGAGGGCCAGGTGGGTGTGCAAGCGTAAGTGGCTGACCCTCCTGCGAGGGGTTCGCGGTCACCCATTACTTACCATACCAAATTCACATTGCTACAGGACTGTCTCACGCTACACCCAAATATTATTCATACTATTGCTGACAAAGCATTCATTCATTTCCCAACGGCCCGTTGTAACTTTTTTCACATAATGTTATTAACATATTTTTGAGAATTCAAAAAAAAATCAAAATTCTTTATTCAAATAAGGCTTACAAAAAGCACTTATGAACGTCCAAAAATATATAAAAATATAATAAAAAACAATTAAAAATACTAAACTAAAAATATGAATTTTGATGCTTTGAAAAAAAGCGCTTCAGTGGTTTGGCCTGTTGAGAAAGAAGCACCCAAGAAAACTCAACAACAGTGTAGCCTTTTTTTAAATCAATTACTTAATGCAACAATATATCATAAACACTGAAATAGCTGAGCAGTTTAAGACCACGGATTTTTATCACATAAATATTCGTCAATAGTGTACCCTTTTTTAGAAAGGTGGTTTTTTATTTTAGCTTTAAACATGTGTAAAAGTAACTCGACAATATTTTGCGGTACCTTATTGAAAAACTTTATACATCTTCCTATAAAAGATTTACCTACTTTATGTAGTCTCAAGTCTGGAACAGCAAGTTTGTTTCTATTCTTAGTATTAAAATTGTGAGTCACAAGTTTTTTTAAAGGTATGATAGTATTTACAGACGTAAATTAAATTTTCATAAATATATTGTGTTGCTATATTCATTATATTTATTTCTTTAAAAAGTTCCTTAAGAGAGTCACGGGGTCTAAGGTTGTAGATAAAACGAATAGCTCTTTTTTGTAGTACAAATATTGTATTAATGTCGGCAGCTGAGCACCACAACAGTAGACCATACGACATGACACTTGAAAATAACTAAAATAAACCAATCTTGCTGTTTCTACATCTGTCAAGAGCCTTATCTTCCTAACAGCATAAGCTGCCGAGTTAAGTCTACCAGCCAGTGATTCAATGTGAGGCCCACCATTTTAACTTTGAATCTAAAGTTATACCAAGAAATGTTTACAAGTTCCACTTGATCATTATTCAGAGTTATGTTGGTCTCGACCTGCCTTACATTGGGCATAGTGAATTTTATACATTTAGTTTTTTTTGCATGATGAATGATGAACTCCTTGGTAACAAAATGTACAGACGGTTTAGTTATTCGGCTTCCTTATGACTATTTACGAAATCATTGGCCGTGGCGAGACATAGCTCGTGAAATTATTCACTGCAAACCGAAGAGTTGTCACGGAGACGGGTCAATAATATCTACTGTTTATTATTCTCTTTTGATGCCTCACCATAATAGCGGGTACGATCAATTTTATCATGACATTCCTTAGATTGACGCGTCTGAAACACATCAAACAAATGCATAAATATCATGAATGTAAAAATTAAGAAGTTAATTGTCGTAGCAGTGGCGTGTCCCGAAATAGTTGGTCGTCACGAGCTGTAATTGTCGTGCCCGTGATTTGTGTCATTAAGAAGCGCAGATGGTGCTTGTTTCGCGTCTTAAAATTTCAAATAGAAATAACAATAGTCGCACCGTCTATTGTGTTGTACTGAAATAACGCAGGTGGTTAGCGTGATGCTGTCAGTGCGGTATGCAATTACTTGCGTGTAGGTGTCGGCAGCAGATCGGCGGAGTGCGGCACATTCGCCAAGTAATTACCGGCAGCCGCCAGACACGCTGAAAGATTGACACGACACTAGCGACCGACGACTTGTTTATTGGTAGCTAATTGCATAAAAAATGTTAATTTTTCACCTGTACACATAAAACTGCCAAGCGATTTAAAATGAACACCAATATTGGTTTAATCCGCTCGGATATTAGGCGAGCGCGCGCTATTTAATGGTGACCGGTTTCTGAGGAAGGTTTTATCATAAATATTATTTACAAATTGTGAGGACCCCAGCGGGGGCGCTACTCAGCGAGGGGGCGATTTTTCATCGGCACTGCCTCTGCTCTGCCAAACACATTTTTTAACACCTCGGACCGCACTTAAATCAGTCGTTTGTTTTATGAGGCCTTCGCCTTAACACACTTTCTTACAAACAATTTGCATGAAATAAGTATCATTTAAAATGTCCGCTGAGTAAACATGCCACGCATTTAATTCGTTTTATTTTGGTTGTTGGAATATCATATCAATCAGAAACGTTTCGATGCAAAGTCACACGTAATAAAATTAAGCAACTAGTATTGCAGTAGTGTCTTAGATATATTGACCTTTGAACGTCAAACATCAGACAAGTGGACTTACAACGATAAAGTAATGTGGTCCGTCGTCAATAACTTAACCTTATTAGTTGGTGCACAAGTCTCCACGGGTGGCATGCTCGATCCGACTAGTTCATACTAAGGGTCTACATTTGCCTCGCAATACAACCGTCTGAACAAGGCTTAATGTTTATCACCGACCCTTTTCATACCATACGGACTAATTGAATACTAGCCAGTGGCTATTGCTTGGCTTATCTATTACGACAGTTTGCATTTTAATTTAGTGAAATTAAATGCAAACTGTCGTTAATAGATAAGCCAAGCAATAACTATATGGTACCAGTTTGTTAAAGACATTATAAATCACATTATGTTTACGTATATAAACATGCTATACATTTTGTTTCAGATTACGAAACTTAAATCGACAGTAATCCGTTCGCAAGGGATTCCGCGACTCATCACGTCTCACTGAGTTCGAAAGGTAACTATTAAATTTTATNAATGTTAATTTTTCACCTGTACACATAAAACTGCCAAGCGATTTAAAATGAACACCAATATTGGTTTAATCGCTCGGATATTAGGCGAGCGCGCGCTATTTAATGGTGACCGGTTTCTGAGGAAGGTTTTATCATAAATATTATTTACAAATTGTGAGGACCCCAGCGGGGGCGCTACTCAGCGAGGGGGCGATTTTTCATCGGCACTGCCTCTGCTCTGCCAAACACATTTTTTAACACCTCGGACCGCACTTAAATCAGTCGTTTGTTTTATGAGGCCTTCGCCTTAACACACTTTCTTACAAACAATTTGCATGAAATAAGTATCATTTAAAATGTCCGCTGAGTAAACATGCCACGCATTTAATTCGTTTTATTTTGGTTGTTGGAATATCATATCAATCAGAAACGTTTCGATGCAAAGTCACACGTAATAAAATTAAGCAACTAGTATTGCAGTAGTGTCTTAGACATATTGACCTTTGAACGTCAAACATCAGACAAGTGGACTTACAACGATAAAGTAATGTGGTCCGTCGTCAATAACTTAACCTTATTAGTTGGTGCACAAGTCTCCACGGGTGGCATGCTCGATCCGACTAGTTCACACTAAGGGTCTACATTTGCCTCGCAATACAACCGTCTGAACAAGGCTTAATGTTTATCACCGACCCTTTTCATACCATACGCGACTAATTGAATACTAGCCCACTAAATTAAAATGCAAACTGTCGTTAATAGATAAGCCAAGCAATAACTATATGGTACCAGTTTGTTAAAGACATTTATAAATCACATTATGTTTACGTATATAAACATGCTATACATTTTGTTTCAGATTACGAAACTTAAAATCGACAGTAATCCGTTCGCAAAGGGATTCCGCGACTCATCACGTCTCACTGAGTTCGAAAGGTAACTATTAAATTTTATTGTCATGGCTATATAAATGCACGTTACAAAGATGTTGGTCAAAATTTGTTGATGTAATTTGCCAACGACTCGAATACAACAATTAAAATAATCGACGTAAATACTGACACGACTGCACTTATAACCGTTATTTCGATAATAACGTATAATAAATTAACGGAAACGGCAGCTGCACATCACAACTATTCATTAGGCCTTATTACATATTATGATAGAATTCGATTTGCAGTCTATCGGGCATTGGAAACGGTCTCAGAAACAAACACGGCCTACTGAGATTGATAACTTCGACTATGCTATTATTACATCTCTACATAATATTACCTCTTAATTATGGGCCCGTGATGTGTATAATTTTGCAAATGTAACTTCTAATTAAAATGATACCTCAACAACATTAAAACCGTTCCGAATCGCTTTTACGTTGGTTTTCTCGAACATTACAACATTATGTTTTTCTCGTGCACATTTTTTATTTGAATTCGTTTTTTTTGTTGAGATTCTATGTGACGGGCGAGCACGAAAGAACATCAGTCTACCCCGATGTCGCTCGCTTCAGTGCAGTCCAACATAGGTAGATACGATCGTACTAATTGTAATGTTGTATCGTCGCCGGGCTGTGTCTTATGGGATTCCAACTGTTGCAGGGAGACGATGGAGTCGATGTTGGCGGAGCAGCATTACTTGCGGTCGCCGCTGCGGCCATTCGACTTGGACCAGCACAACAATAACTTGACGTTGGAGGAGAAAGCGATACTGGCAGCGCGGTCGCAGTTGTTCCTGCGGGCGGCGTATCCATTGTATGGAGTGCCGGCGGCGGCGCTGTGGGGGCAGTGGGCCTGTCTGGCGCCGCAGTTGCTGGCGCAGCAGCACTTGGCGTCGGGGTCAGGGCTGCAGTTGCCGCGGCCCGTGTACCCCGGGCTGCCGGCGGCGGGCCTGGCCCAGCACCGGTTCTCGCCGTACCCGCCGCGCCGGGCTTCCCCCGGCTCATCACCGGACTCCCTCCGCGACGCGAGCCCGCACCCCGTTCCTCTGCCCCCGCACCCGCCGCACACTCCCCACCCACCGCAGAGCCCCACTTAGTGATGCACCGTTATAAATCACCAATACGATTTCCTATAAAAAATATGTAAAGTGTTAAATGTTTTGGATGAACCCGAATTGCGAACTATTGTGAAGTAAAGCGGGCGGACACTGGGCGCTAGCACCTGATGTGTATAAACTCAAGTTCGTGGAACGAAGTTTCATCAAATTTGTAATATATTGTAAAATACGAGTAATATTTAATTATAATTTATCTGTAATTATATTTGTTATTATGTTCCTAATAGTACACTGGTAGTAATGGTTTCCGCAATTCATGTTATAGCTTTAGTAATTTAGAGTTTAAAGCATTGGATGGAAGCATTTGGTAGTAACATTAATTTGCTATGAACACTAGTGTAAATTGATTTGGTGATGTATTAGTTTATTCCGTGGAAGCACCTGATTTCCCATTTGTTCAGGTTAAATGTGCAATACAACTGAATTACAAAATTGTTTTAGTGATTTTACTCTTCTAGTAATAGAGAAATAGGCATAGATATTAATGGTAGATGTTATACTTGCTGTCTGTGTTATTATTAATTCCAAAATCTTCGGTGGATATAAGCGGACACAGAGGTGACCTTGTGGTTGCTTCATAGTTAAATAAAGTTATTATAGATAATATATTACTAAAGAATAAAAAATTAAATGTTTGTTAACATATTATTTTGTTTTATTTTAAAGCATTTCATCCTTTTTCTTTACTTACGTTAAGTACCTGAAATAAGATGTGGACTCATTAAATAGAGTAATAATACTAAGGAACTACTGATATTATAAAAAAACCTATTTATACATATAGGTAGCCATCCAACCTATAGTCAAATTCTGAGGAACCTTAAGCAAATGGAAGAATTGTTTGTTTCTGACACTCACTAATTTTCAGGTTGCCTGGAAGATATCGTTTGCAGCGATAATAGCATAATTTGCCCATAGTATTGTTTATGTTACGGTTTCGATTTTGTACTTGTGAGCAATAAAGTGTTTACTAATTTTCCCACTCTAAAATTTTAAACTATTCAAAAATAATAGTCAATACACGACCCATGTGGTAAGGGTTGAAGAAGTTGGCTATTATTTTAAGGGTTCTGGATTCAGTTAGTAGAGATACCTACTAGTAGGTACCATTGAATCAATATCTGTTTATACTGGTCTGGGTGTTTTTAATTTATTACAACATTTATATATTTTGTATTCGATTTCTATTTATTCACAAAAAGAAAGTACCTACTGTATAAATATGTACAAGGGATAACGTTGTTTATATTTTATATTGTAACGAATGCTTGGATTTAGAATTAGCGCGCTAGTTTATCCTATACCTATCTGAGCTAATAGTTATATAGCTAATAGTTATATAATATAGTTTGGGGCTAGATGGCGACTTGGATGTTTATCTTTATAACTATGTTGGCATAATTATATACAAGCATATATTATATGACTATTCCCTATGAACTACCCCTAGGATTAGCTGCCTTATGTCCTGAAATGCTAAAATGGACGAGCGATATATACTTAAATGCACATCACGTTCACTGATTTCAAATTTTATCACACTGAAACAGCAAATTGCACATACCTACAATAAGCGGAAAAAAATAGAAGCTAAATTACAAACAAAACTTTTTTCATTATTAAATCAACAGCCTGCATCGCTATTCAGAGGTTTAAATGATTTTTTAGTGTGGATTTTTGAACCCCTATCAGCTAATCCAACGCGTGTTAATTGTGTGGTTAATTTGGAATGTAAGATACATTACAACACAATAGTATGATATTATTAAAAGTAAGAACAATATATTATCTGAGTATACCAGCGATAATAAGATATGATAATAGGTTTCCGCATAAGTCGAGTATTGAATGACAAAGCATCTGATTTAATGCAAATGAAAAGCATCTGATTTAATGTAGATGCCTATCCACTGCAGTACCTTCTAGATATCATCCCGTAAAATACCTAAAAGAGTTATACATTTAGGTATTTCGGGAATGACACTGTAGCTAGTGAAATTAATGGGTATAACATCCCTTACTTCATCTGTTTCGGTAAAGGTGCGCAGGACCGTGTCGAATGATACAGTAGGCACTTAGTTTATTACCACAAAACTTCTGCCATGGGCACGCGTATTATCACATTACCATCAGGTAAGCGAACAGGTCGTCCCGTTTATTTGATAATATGAGAATAATCGCCTCCATCATTGAGAAACACCTAGTCCAGTAAATGACTGATAGAAAAGTGCTTCATCATAATAGTGGTAATTTTAATTTAAGTAAACGTAGTGGGAAATAATATTAATTAAGTAGACACAATTTCCATAAATATAATAAACGAAAAATAAACAAAACACCACGAATATCTTTATCTTATAAAAATCTCAATTGTTTGTCTCAATCAATAGATAAATATATTTAAATAAGTGTCGCAAATAGACGACGACAAAAAACATAGCTGTGAAAACGATTCAACTTATACAAGAAATAAATCCATAATATTTTTTGTTGGAACATTAATCGTCAACTCGGTGATAAATTGCAACAGGTTAAGAAGCTGTTTTTGCTACTGTACTTTATAAGAGATTTGTGAACTGATGCCACCAATCTGCCGCACCTTAATTCCAATGGTGTGCATTTCCCAAAACCTGTCTTGTGTTGTTTAGGCGGGCGCCAATAGATGGCGCTAGTAGTTGTGATGTGGGCTCGTGGCAATTTTACGAGGGCTTTTAAACGCTTCTCAAGCTGCAGGACCGAAGTTTCGCTATATTAAAAAGATTCATAACGTCATTGGTCATAGATGTATTTAAATTTATAATAATGATTAAAATACTATCTAAGTGTAAATTAACTTTGTTTAATGCCTAATTTTTTTAATATAGCATTTTGGTAAAAATACCAAACTGATATGTCTTTATTAGTTTTGCACTTAGGTGTTGATCATCGTACCATTTTAGCATCAACTTAATTTTCAGTCATTGAATGAACATACTCGTAATATTATGTTGAGCCGCTTATGCTTATGATGAAGCACTTGCTTTCGGGTAGGTACTATGTTAGGATGGTAGACAATAACACTGAGTAGCTAGACTGCATTGGGTATCCCAAATAAAACAAAAACTTGTGATAAGCCATAAAATTTTAGGCTACTCCGATAAGGCAAACTATCACTAAAGAGAAACCTACAAACCTTGAATTGAACACCTAATGAAATGCTGTCAAAATCAATGAAGTAAAATTGTTTTTAAAACAACATAAATTACAAAAGCCCGGTATAATTTTCAATGATACATGTAATTAAATACCACACACCAATAGAACCGGCAATTACGCCTTTTATTGCTGCGTATCATTATAAAATACAACTTCCTCCATCGATCCGTTTTCGGCAAAGCATGACAGATTGCGAAATTGCAACAAATTAGTGGGAGCGGCAATTATGCAAAACGGCTATAAAGTTATCTTTAGGAAAACAACGGCTCTACCCTCCGCAACTATTCAATTAAAATGAAACAGTGGGCGACATTCGGGTCACATAGGAAGGGTCTGAGTACATCGAATTAGTGCGGCGCGTGGCTACATTACTCGGACAAATTTCGCGTCCCATGGGCGGAGGGATGCAACGCTAATCTAATCTGGATTGTAGCTAATAAATGTTGTAGCCACTGACGCGGGTCGCGCGAATTTATTGCTTGTAAAACTGTTTCCAATTGTAGAAATTGTCAGGGTGTCGCAAAGCGCTCGGTAAGCACTGATTGAATTTATCATGCCAGTAAGTGTACCGTGACAAACACTAATCAAATTACATCTTGTTAAGTATTCACTGGGCTGTGATTATTGTTGGGATTAAGAAGTTTATGGAAATAGCCTACTTGCACCTGTTCTGTACTTGTTATCTCGTCGATCAAAGTAAAGTCTTAAAAGAACTAAATGTCGCACATCTTAGCACATAGATCGTAAGCAGTAGGTATTACGAATTTCATTAATAAATTTCTTAGGCTTACAACCTTCAAGCTTCTTCTAGCAGTGACATATAACACATATCACCTATAAGTGCGTTTGTTTTCAAACTCAAAAGAACCGTGGATATATATTCGAGCCACGTCCACAGCTGTAGTTAAAAGTGGATTATGAGCCGAGTGGGCAATAATGCCACCCTCCAAGATGTGTCTTATCCACGTGGAATGAGTTACATACTAAGTAGGTGTAGATTCAAAGTCAAATATAAAATTTTATACAGACGTTAACTTATGACCAATCAAACATAATATTACAAAGCACGGAAATAATGTCGATTTGTAAACTTAAGATACATATCCTAGACCTAGAACCGTATAATATTTATAATTAAACAATCATATTTTAATCAATTATTTAAATATGAAAGACAACCTAAAAGAACCTATGAGGCACCTAACCAATACAGGTCGGAAAAATAATGGTTTTTGTCTTAAATGCCCATATGTCGTGAGATGGATCTGGAACACAGTCTTCCATTATGACCGTCGCAATGATTTTCAGTTGCACCAAATTCAGAAGAGGTTGGTTTTGGTAGGTAATTAATAAATGTACCAATGTTACACTAGAGGTGGTAGAGTTTTAATAAAATTTAATTATTACATTAATAGCTATATTTACTATCACATGAGTCAGCATTAAAAATATGGAATGGTATCATCACTATATACTATATGACTGATTGCCAACACTTTTTTTGCGTTTTGGGATCAACCACAAGCATGTATGTCCTATAGAATGTTCGAACTCTACCATATTTTAATACAATGTCAGTACATCTCCCTCTCTTATTTTAGAAACGTTCAATGAGCTTGTTCCTCTACTGAAGTACCAAGTATCCATGGGCGGGCGGTATCATTGTCTGCTAACTTGCCTACCTATGAATTAAAAATTAAAAAGTGCGTATGCTTAAACTTTCATGAATGTGTAATTGAAATGTCTAAGAGACAACTTTCCAAGCGTATAAAGAAATCGATCCGAACGCATCGCCATCTCCGGCTTTTTAGTACAACAGCAAACAGAGCAATAAATTCACGTTTATTACCACAAATATCATGTACCTGTTACCTTGCCAGTCTGTACTGAAACAAATCGTCCGCGTAACGTTTGCGCTGAACACTGCGTACGTGCCTATGAAATATTAACGTAAACGTAACCCGAAACAATGCACGAGTAGGCTGAAGCGCCGTCGCTAAGGTGGGCACATTATCAGAACGGTGCGCTAATGGAATCGGCCATTTTTATTTATGACCAGTATTCGTGGGTGCCGTTTAGACTCACATCGACAATGCGTTACGATCGCGCAATAATTCAACCTCGTTATTGTTTATTATTTTATAGGGTTCTGTAACGC
>PQWD01011208.1:0-92942 GCA_019425675.1 Leucinodes orbonalis | reverse complement strand
TTCGACTAAGAAGAATCCCCTCTACTTAGGCTCCCCTGCCCACAGATTTCCCAATACAGAGATAGGGCACCGCGTTTTTAAGTGCACAAATGTAAGCTCACGACATACACTGCTGCCATTTACGCTCTGAGGACGATCAAGACGCACGAATATTGAGAAATACCGTTTTTTCCCAAAATGCATCCTGTGCAATGTAACATGCCATCATCGCAACGAATCAGTAAATTTACCAAGAAATATAATAACTTTTCACAGTAAGAACCGAAAAGAAATTGCGACACTGGACTGCCTATAAACTTGCGGCTTGTCCAGTCTAATTGTATATCGGATGTCTTGCTCGTGCCCCTCGGGGGAAGTTTATGACCTGATCATGATGATATATATATTATACTTTCTATAACATTGATAGTATTACAAAAAAATTACCGTTCAGAGTTGATTTGTGTGTGAATAAACAGATATTATGGTTTGAATACGAGTAAGTGTCATTCTACAAATGTTCTACCCTACCACTTTCCACAGTTCGTTAAAATGAGTTTTATTAATACGAGCTTTGCGTGCGACTTCGTCCGCATGAATAGTTATACTTTGCCCTAACCTCTCTTATCCGCTACTTCGTTATAGAGGTGAGTTAAAACTGCATATTTCATAAGATATTCATTGAAGTTGAATGATTAAAGGGCAATTTTGTTTAAAATGAAATTTTGATAAATAAAGTATTATTTGGATATATTTATGAAAACGACTTCGCAAATATGCATTATTTAGATTTTTTTAGCAAAATATATGTTATAGGAGCTAACCTTAAGAGTTAGACATATGCTTGTCGCCGACTTTTTTCTAGACCTTTAAAAAGGAACCAATACTCTTATACATGACTTTTGCGAAACTAACTGTTTTTTCAGCGTACCAGCGGAATCCAAGTATGAAAAAACCTCGATTTTGAAACATTATCATTGCTGCTCCGCTTCTATTACTCGTAGCGTGATGATATAGCCTTCCTCGATAAAAACCATCTAAAACTGAAAGAATTTTACAAATCGAACCAGTAGATACTGAGATTAGCACTTCAAAGAAACAAACTCTTCAGCTTAATAATATTAGTAGATTGTTCTAATATGAAACTTACACAATTAACTAACTATTCGGAAAGTCTGACCATGGCGTCAGCTGGCAGAATTTTCATTTATAATCACGTTTCGCTCGCTACATGTAATAGTATGCAGTGCTATAATGCACGTATGATCGTGCTTTGTATTATGTGCCCCTTAATGACGCGTTAAGGTCTTAAGTTCAACGTATGTATCAAGCGGCTCGACATTTTTAGGGTACCGTAGCCAACAAAGAGTATAATTATAAGAGCGGGACTTCCATAGAAAAAAAATTCTACACAAATGTCAAAACGGAGCAGAGATCTTGCACCAACTTAACGAAAGTATGCTGTCAATCGTACCAACATGAGAAATAACAAATAGTGTTTGCAGTACATCCTACATAGAATATATCGATATCGAATTAACATAATATATATATTATAATACTATTTAAAAATATTTTCAGAATCTCCATTTCGTTTTAATGGTAGAAGTAAATATATATTATTCTATACTTCTACCATTAAAACGAAATTGTATGATGAGTTAAACAGTAAATAAGTCAAGACCATAATTTATGTTATTTATTAAACAGTCATAAGTTTTTTGCTAGTAGACTGGTATTCACACAAATTACATGGTTCGAGGGCACATCTAAAACCCGATTTTGTTTAGTTTTTCATAATTTTGATTTCTTTCTATTTCTATTTTCGTAGCAACTTCAGGATGAAAAATAGACGTCATTTGTCATGGATGCTGCACCAGGCTGAAAGTAAAACACGTAATATTAAAAGTTTTGAATAATTGTTTCAAACTTATTACTTTAAAATTTAAACTGCCTCCGTGGTATCAAACAATAATTGACTTAAACTACTATCCTATCTACTATAGTCTTGGTCAGAGTATACAGAAACATCAAACGACGGAGATGACTCGCCTAGAAGAAGCAAGCTCACTGAATACTAAGCTCAGTGTATATAGTATAATGCAATATTACTTTGCTATACTCATTAGTTGAGACTTTTTATTTCACTGATGGACGGCAGTTTTTTTTGAGTTTTTTTCTTGAAGTCTGTCCTTAAAATGATTCCCACAAACATATTTTCATTTAATTTTTGTATAGGTATATATGCCAGGTCCTCATTACCTAACATTTTGACCCATAACTTACATCTGAAAAATATCGATATCGATAAAATGAAATATTCCGCACTATAGTGATGAACCGGCTATTCGTAATTATCACAATAATATTATATATTTGTATATTTTAAGATACATCTTTAAATAACATCCTACCTGGCTTCATCAACAGGAACTTTAGCCATAAAGTGGCGTTTGACTCCATCTTTTCTTCCAGATCTTAAGCCACAAATTTCACAGCGCCGATACTTCATTCTTACTTTAAATCCTTATTTCCAAGTCCTGAAATGATAACTTAAAGTCCTAACAACGTTTCACTTCTATCCTAACCGAAAAAAACTTATGCGCATGAAGAAAACTCGTAAATATCACTTTCAACAGAATACAAAGAGTAATCATTGACAACAAAATTGACAATAACGCTCGAACTAACTGAAACTAACCAAAAACTAACCGCGAAACAATCAAATTGTCAAATGAAGAAAGAGTGAGGCAGAGGAAGTGAGTGAGATGGCTATAGCCGCCATTAAAATTCTGCTCCGTTTCATAGTAATTTATTTTGTATGGAGTTGCGACTGCCTGGTAGCCAAATAGCAAAAAACGAAACCGTTATAGATTCGTCAAGTCTGTCTGTCTGTCCGTCCGCCTGTATGTCACACCCTTTTTCCTCCGAAACTATAAGCACTACACTATTTAAACTTTGTAAGTATATGTGTTCTGTGAACTGCTTTTTGGTTTTGACAAGAACTTGAAAAAAAAAATATTTTGGGTTCTCCATACATCGAACTGAAACTCAAAAATTTTTTTCATCGTACCCCCCCTTGGGGTATCAAGTGTAGCTCTTGAAAAATGATATCGAGGTTTCTATATATTGGTTAATATGCAACCTCATTTCTTAAAGTCATAACAAATGTAAAATATTAATTAATGATTGTATTTTGTCTCTTCTCTTTCACTATTAGTAATGGCAGACGTGTTTTCTTCTTTTAATATACTATTTTAATTACCAGAGTTGTTTCGCTTATAAGTCGATTTCTTTATCTCCACATATTTTCTATGGTCCTTCGAGCCTTCGAAAGAGTTAATAATATATTAACGGAATGGCGCAATCAGGAGAGAATTTCGACGACGCCACAAGCGATGTTTCTCAGGTAAAGCAAACATTTATAGAGAAAAGAAGATGTATCAAAGGCCAAATTACGCTTTTGGAGAATGATTGGGACATCACCATGTTACATCTTCCGCCGTCCTAGATATTGCTGACAAAAGGCTACGTTCCCTTTTCTCAGAACTAGAGGATGTAAACATGAACTTAGAATCTTTAGATTTCACTGAGAGCGCTGAGGGCATGTTAGTGGAATCTACGTGCTACAGGCTTCGTATTCGAATACGTGAGCAGAGTACAGTCTTAAGGCTTTCTTCAGCTTCAGGAGCGAGTGATTCAACTTTCAACAAACGCTGCAACGCATTAGATTTGTCATGTCGTGAAGAAGTAGCTAATGCCAAGACTATACAACAACGTGATGACTTATTACATCTTGATTCGCAGTCATGTAATACGACTATGGTATGTGAACCCCCTGTAATTGTATCCAAAAATATTTTACCGTCTCTTATTCATGTGGCTTTAGCCGACCCTGATTTCAACGTCTCTAAGGAGATCGATATGATACTTGGTGTTTCGTGCTTTGCAAAGTGTATTAGGGATGGTAAATTAGAAAAAGGTTCTAATATGCCTACATTTATAAACACTGCATTCGGCTGGATAAATGTGGCGAATGTCTCTAGAAGGCCAACATGCTACATGCTTAAATAGTCCATGTATTTGTCTGTCCTTTATAATGTAAATAGATTTAAGTTATATTCTGACAAATCTTATGAACAGTTTTATTCCGTTTTTGTAAGAAGCAATTACTATGGGATGTACGTATATGATTATTATATACAATTTTCAGATAACACCCAGGTTATGCTTAAATTAAAATTTCCATTCAATAAGTTACATCATTTTGTTTTCTTACATGGTAACAAGAATGCTATAATTTACTATTTTAGACCACATCATACTGTACTTAAGTGTATTCTTGTAATCATAGGCTTTTTTTTTAGTTTATTTATTGGACCACAAACAAGTTTGCAATACAGTTGCGATATCACTTACAAAACAAATGAATTAAATTATTACAAACTCAGCATCGTTGGACACATATAAAGTACAAGGATATGGAAAATTGTGTGATTCCAAGTTTTGAGTGTACACAAGAGTAAAAGGAAAATAATAACCATTTAAATGATAAAATAACAATATAAATGCACTGTATGGGGAGGGTGCGTGCGCATTCATGGGTTACTAGTAGGTATAAATATTAGAAAGTAAATATATGTACATATACATATATAAAAAAATCATAAATATTCATATATAAATATATAAAATAGAAATAAAAATGTGTGTGAAAAATGCAATATAATTCATAATAATAAATACTCAAAAGTAGTTTTATTTTCGTTTTATTTCATTACTATAGATTTAAGAATACTGAGGCTTAGGATTGTTTTTAACGGTTCTCTGCCTGCCTCATCTGGTTTCGTATAAATGTAAATTCCTGGTGCAAGCTGGCATGCTTTTTTACTTTAAGATTTATTTTTATATAAGTATAGTATAGTTATGTTTAATTGTTTAGAGTTTCATGTCATTTTATCGTATACAATTATTGACCCATCATAAATGTAAACTAATTGCCATTTAGTTACGGTTTTATTATTATATCGATTGTTTACATAATAATATACTTAAATATCAATGCTAAGCAATGCGAGATAATGCTTATCAATAATTTTAGAGCTTTGACTAATTAATAAAGAAATGTTAAAGAATATTAGTTACATAATATTGTGAAAGTTTTACATACTATTTGTGAGGTATCAAGTTTTAGTTTATTTATTTTTATTGCTTATTGAAATAATGTAATTCAAAGGGGGGCTGTATGGTTAATATGCAACCTCATTTCTTACAAGTCATGTCCAATGTAGAAGATTTAATTGACTGTATTTTGCCTCTTTCTTTCACTTTTTGTAAATGGCAGACGTGTTTTCTTCTTCTAATATACTATTTTAATTTACCAAGAGTTGATTCACTGTATAAATCGAGTATTCTTTATGTCCACATATTTCTATTATTATTTTTTATTATTGAATAGTTTGCGCGAGAGACACTTCCAAATTGAAAAAAGTGTATCCCACCTCTAATTTCTAAACTATGGTTAGATAAAATAAATTAAAAAAAATATGATGATGAGATGATAGAAGCGACTTTAACCAATACAGCATTAATCTTTATCCAATTAAATACCTTAATTACATTATTGATTTAATAAAGATCTATATGGGTCTATACAGCATGATTTAAATGAATATATCGAAGATATTATAGATTTAAAAATTGCGGTCGTAGCGTTTGCGCGTACCGGCCGACCGGGAGCGGGAGAGCATGCCTGTTACGAATAAACCATTGCACCCACAGATTTCCCAATACAAGAGATGGGGCGAGCCGCGTTAAAAAGTACGACAAATGTAAGCTCAACGAACATACACTGGCTGCCAGTTTTCGGTCTGTGAGACGAGTCAAGACGCACGAATATTAGAAGAAATTACCTTTTTTTCCAAAATCCATCCTGTGCAATTGTAACATGCTATCATCGCAATGAATCAGTAAATTTACCAAGTTAGAATAACTTTTGACAGTAAGAACCGAAAAAAATTGCGACACTGGACTGCCTATAAACTTGGCGGCTTGTCCAGTCTAATTGTATATTCGGATGTCTGTGATTGCACCCGTGCGAAGCAGGGCGGGGCGGATCGCTAGTGTATATTATTGTGTTAATTATTCAGATATCGTGACCGACTAACCATGCGAGTTCTTCCGTTAGGTAATATATTTCCTTATCCATTTAATTGCAACAAGTTCGAGAGCCATTTTTTTAAGCGTAGCGTCGGACGGACGCTTGGATCGATGATTGAAAGGTCGCTGTAGAGGCTGGATGAGGAAACTGGAGGCGGATATCTGGCGCAAATGAGGAAGACCTATATCCAGCAGTGGACTGCGAGAAGTTGAGGCGAAAAAAAAAAAGTTTTGCTAGTGAAAAACCGGTTAAGAGACCTAACATCTGTTGTCTCGGTGACATACACAGTCGGCATTGATGGAGAAAAATAACTATTATGTCATAGTCAGCGGCGGCGATCACTTACCATTAGGTGAGTCTGACCTTCCTATACACTGTAATATATAAAAAAAAATGGTTATCAAATAAATAAATAGCGTACATATAAGCTCTTATATATATGAGCAATCGAATAAGTTAAACAATATTAGATGCAATGATTCCACACTGGGATTCCTAAGGATGTTATCAAAAGTGCTTGTGAAACTAATGAATTCTTTTTGATTTATAAGATACCTAGCTGTGCCCCGCGTTTTCATTATGGGTGTTACTAAACAACGGATAAACATATGAGATGAATATATATATATATATATATATATATATTGTAGATACATACAAGACATGTTCATGCACACAAATGTTTACTGCCGGGGATCGAACCCGGAACCCTGGGCTATTGCAGCCGACGTCTCAACCGTTACACCAAATGGGTTGCCAAATCATCATTTTATGCTGATGATAAAATAAGTCCTCAATATTTTGTTGGTAAGGGTGAACAAAACCGGCCAAGTGTGAGTCGGTTATGCCCTACGGTGCCGTTAGTATGGAAGCCCTTATAATTGTTATATTTAACCTGGATTATGGTCTCAACGCAAAATATATATTGTTTCCTGGTAAAACATTCTAGTGTTCTAATATAAATATATATTTGAACAAAATGTATTTATATTAAAAGTATTTATATTAATCTCGATCTTTGCATCCTGTTGACTGTTGTAATTGTTTTTAGTTCCTACATCAATTAACGACTTTATTATACCAAGATAAAAACCGCAGCTACCTAATTGCATTCCTAATCAAATAAATAATAAAATATCCACTGACAATCACACAGCGCCATCTAGCCAATGATAAAAAAAGTATGTTCACAAAACAATCGAACAAAGTGTTCCGAATGCAGTGACAGTACACATACACAAAATTCGAATTTCGAGCACATTTACCTAAACAAAAGAGTACAAACTGTACTCTCTTCGGCGGTTCATTTTTGAGGCACGGATGGCGTATCTACCTTTATATATACAGAATACAGAATATCATTGCATCTAGCCCCATGTTAAGCGTGAAGCCTGTATTATGGGTACTAAACAACGGATAAACATACTTATATACAATTTTTTTTCTTAAATACATACAAATTATACGTATGATACACCCAGACCATTACAAACATACATGTTCATGCACACAAATGTTTGTACTACCCGGGGATCGAATCCGGAACCCTTGGTGTAGCAGCCGACGTCTCAATCGCTACACCAAATGGGTCGTCAAAATAAATGATAGTCTTAACAATTATATCGGAGTTCGTTTGAATGGTTTTCTGTATATTTAAGTCAAAAATTCATTGAAATCTGTTCCAATTAATTAATCACGAAATGACCCAATATTCCGTATGTGTACATTGTACAATGATGTGGCAAAGGAATGAGGGTTTTTGCAATGTAAAACCTCACTAGATGGCGCTACGTTGGTGAAAGGTGTAGGCTAATTTCGATGCCAGGCCTTGCTTTCTGCACAGCATATGTGTCATTTTTTAAAGTTAAGAACTCCCACTAAGAATATATAAAAAAATTGGCGAAGCTCGATTCGGACTCGCAAGTGGAGGGTTCCGCAGCAGCAAGTAACATAAAATAAAATATTTTTTATTTACTTAGGCACCTACTAAAGCTTTACTATGAAAAAATAGTGGTTCATAGTCTATGACGTATAAAAAAAACTACACACCAGAAATCGTTCAAACTAAATTTCGTTGTTAGATTTCTTAGTCAGGACATCATATATTTTTTTCGATTGTATCAACCCTATAGTTTAGAAATTAGAGGGGGGACACTTTTTTCGACTTTGGAAGTGTCTCTGGCGCAATCTATTCAATTTATAAAAAAATGATGTGAGAAACCTCAATACCATTTTTTAAGATCTACACATTGATACCCCACACGTGGGAGTACGATGAAAAAAAAATTTTGAGTTTCAGTTCAATGTATGGGGAACCCCAAAAGATATTATTTTTTTCAGGTTTCTTATTAAAACCTAATAGCGGTTTTCAGAATACATATACTTAATTTTTTTAATAGTGTAGTACTTATAGCTTCGGAGAAAAAAGGAGTTGTATTATTCGAACGGACAGACAGACAGACTTGACGAATATATAAGGGTTCCGTTTTTTTTCCATTTGACTACAGAACCCTAAAAACACTATAAAAAACATATATTATTTCTTTTTTAAATTGACGGGGGCAAGATTAATAAGGATGAAATTGGCAGAAAATTCTAGCAGAAAAAATAAAGAACGAAAATGAACTTGGTCCCTGTTATTAATAGAATATGTTAAAATTATATGAAATATTTGCACGTTTCAGTCAAAGGTGACTAATGAAAACAGCCTTTTTTTGGTACTAAGGCTTTTGTCGTCCCGGACCATCACGGTTTTTTCTGCTACAATTTTCTGCCAGTTTCAGCCTCATTTCAGATTAACCATGTTTCGGATTATGATTATAAGATTTTAAATATTACAAACAGCAAAGACCTGTTATTTATTTGTGCATACGTTTTTTGTGAACCAGTTAAATTGACTGACGGTTTCAAGGTCAGCAAATAAATTTGTTTAACTTTACAAGATGGCGTTGTTTTAAATGTAAATACCATTTAAACAATGGGCTTAAATTTGCCTTGTTATTTCAGACAATAAGCATTTTCATTTCAAAGTAGGCGAATTAGATGACGGTTCACTTGGTGTTAAGACCAATAATAGGTTTGGATAAACAATAAATTAAATAATTGCACAATCACGAAGAAACTTCAAGCAAAAAATGACCGAGCCCCGTGACACATACGTATTATTACGTATATTATTATAGTTATATTTGTTTGGAACATATATTAATTTAAATTTTGACCTTAACGCGTCATATAATCCGAGAGCCGGCCGTATTAAAGTCCTATGGATCAGATACATTATTTTTTTTTATTATAAGAGAAACCACAGAACTAAAAGTCGTCAAACCTGAAAATGCCTGCGGGCAACGCATGTAAAAATATGACCCCACGTCATTATATTGATACCAGCAGGTCGGGTTTTAATTCTGTTGAGGAAAATAGGCGAATAAGTGGGAATCATTTAATATGTTGGCGATTTTCCGGGTTGTCTGGACGCACAGGGTATGCACTGCATTTGCATATACGGAGTGCACACTTCTGGTACCTAGTCATTAACACCCACCAATCCGTACCGAGCTTGGTGTTTTTTATGACCTTAATTGATCTGTGACCGGGACGATCAGTACGGCTACTTCCCATTTGGTAAACTTCCCATTTCGTAAACCTCAAATTATACCTAACAAAAAGTTGCGTTTCGTAAACATTTCATCTCTTCATACATTTAATCCCACTTGGTAAACTTTGTTACTATTGTTATTTTTGTACGGTACAGTCAGAGTCAAATCAAATTGAAAGTAGACAAAGGTTTTTAAAAGCTTCATAGTATTGAAATAGATTCTCGATCAACAAAAATTGGTTACTGTGTGTCAAAATACTATATGCCGCAAAGAAAAGGAACGTATGCAATTTTGTTTCTGCTTTAAATAAACATATTATTGCTTTGATTAATTTTATTATATCATTTTTTTTAGTTTTACAATAATGGCGAAATGATATCAAAACGAAGGAAAAGGTCTATCCGAAACGATATACAAATTAACCCTCTACTTGGCGATTCCAAAAATTGAAATCCATTGAATAATTTTTTTAATAAGATTACCTATAATGTTTTGTTATTGGCTTTGTAGTGTTTGTTTTTAACTTTCTAATTTTTAACTACATATTGGTTTTGTATGTATAAAAATTTGTAATTATTGTTTATTTTTTACAGTTGATTTTACATGTTTTTATATTTGTGTGTGTGTAAACTGTATCAGTTTGCATCGACTTTTAAAAGTTGGCTGGGAGATAATCTTACGTTAAAAATATTTTTTCTTAATAAAAATTTTAAAAAATTAAAGGTGATTTGACTTTAATTCGTATAGTAAATAAATGGTCGTAATTATATTATACGGTCACTTATTATCTGTTTTTAAATATTAATATTTATAATAAATACGTAAAACCCGACTATTGATCTGTTATTAAAAATATATGACAACGTTATTATGACTTTCGTATTATATTTAACTTTCTCGACTGTACCCATTTCAACAGAAAGTTTACTAAATGGGAACTAAAACATGCAATTATTGAAATGTTTTCGAAATGGGAATAAATGTATCAAATATAAAATGTTTACGAAACGCAACTTTTTGATAGGTACAATTTGAGGTTTACGAAATGGGAAGTTTACGAGATGGGAAGTAGCCATCAGTACGCTCACCTGGTGGTAAATTAGCCTGACCATGACAGATGCAGTGTTCAAGGGAAATCAAATCTCTCAATGTCTTCAGGAATAACACTTTTTATAACCCTTTAGTCAGGATGTGTCGATCTTACAACGAACGGGTGAGGGGCGGCAAAGACATTGACGTGTTTGATGGCAATTTTTATAGGTTTAAAAGTAGTCTCAACAAAATATTCACGGCTTCCGGTGAATGTTGTTAAGCTTAATGTATTCGTATGGTTATTTCATTATTTTCATGTAATAACTTTTTTATTTTATTTTGTTATTTGCACACACACTTATCATGTCCTAGTTTTCAAACTTTAAGTAAACTATTGTGAATTAGGTTGAATTTCTGTGTATACTGTGTATGGCTTACTGTCTAGTCTATTATAGAACAAAAACCATCAGCATGTAATGGCAGTAATCTGTTTGTGTACCATAAATAAATAAATAAATAAAAAAAAGTTGTAATTAGTCATTCTTTAAATAAATATCCACTGACATTCACACGCGCCATCTAGCCCCAAGTTAAGCGGAAGCCTGTATTATGGTACTAAACAACAGATAAATATACTTATATATATTTTTTTTGTAAATACATACATATTATACATAGAAAACACCCAGACCATTACAAACAGACATGTTCATGCACACAAATGTTTGTACTGCCCGGGATCGAACCCTGAACCGTTGGTGTTGCAGCCGACTCTCAACCGCAACACCAAACGCCCGTCACCCGAGACAACAGATGTTAGGTCTCTCGAACCCGGTAATTGTACTAAACCCAGCAATTTCACGGGACGATATCTGGCACGCGGTGGTACCTACCTAGACGACTCAGTACCGAGTCTACCACCTAGTACCTATTATTCGCCAAATGAACCTACGGGACTTTTCTATTCACGCGGCGTAACTTAATAAGCTGAAGGGCATTAAAATTGCTGCATAGTGTTATTACGTCACAAGTTAGCAACTACATGCACGGATGATCCCTTTAAAGTTTTAGTACTACAAGAAACAGAAACCACCTACATAAATTAGGTAAGCTAACTTTTACTTGCTACTATTATGTTTAAAAAAGTATATAAACCGAGAAACCGACATATCAAAGAATGCGTTAATAGACTAAGTTATTAAATCTAAAAGCTCACTGACGTTCAATAATTGTATGGTAGGTAGTAATTAGGCATCAATTATTTAACTGGATACCTACCTAATATAGACTACGTACATGTATAATGTGTATCAGCCGGGTATTTGAGATAACACCGAGTATTCCTTGCAATATTTCTTATCTCTTATGTTACACTTTGTACTTAAACAAAACACATGCAAATTAACTGTAGAAATAACCAAAACAATTAAATGAAATCTTACCAAAACAAACAAGTAGAATTAATTTCAACATTTTCAGTGGAACACTTTTTTCGATATCACAATCACACTTGCACGGCACTTATTAAAAAAACAATTAAAGCATGGTTTTGTTCTAAAAAGTTTAATTATGGAACGAAGTTTTATTTTCAAAATGAAGATTCAATCATAAGCGTCCGCGCGGTCGGAAAAACCGCGGTTACTGGACTGTGTTGTCAGCCTTAAGTGGATTTTCCACTTTATTAATTAATTTGTTCATTAATATAAGATGATTTCAAATCTAGTTTGAGTGTCAAAAACGCTTATTTAATTCATAGGTCCAAACACGTTCTAGCTATTTAAGGTCACACAAAGGAAAGAAGATTCAGGCTAGATAATTAATATTGTAGATACGTATTCTACATAATATTAATTTAAATAAATGAAGATGGCTGCTCCCTGCTGTCAGTGGCTCAGTGGTGTGGACTGTTGCCATTTGATCGGGAGGGCACAGCTCTTACGGGTAAGGAAAACATTATGAGGAAACCTGTGCACGCCTGCGAAGAGATTCAAAGGTTTTGCATGAAGTCAGCCAATCAGCACTGGGCCCGTGTGGGAAACTAAGGCCTATACACCCTATACGGGTAGGCTCGTGCTCGTGCTCGTGACGTTTAATGAGATGATAATGATGACATTTAACAAAATATATTTTGAGGCATGTGTTTATTCCATCCTTCATCATTAATAATTATGGGCGTTCTTTCGCAATCATGAACATATCCTCTCAGCTTCTCTTGCACTATGCGCATTAAACATCCGATAAACATACCTAAGTACTTTTAAAATAAATATCCACTATAGTATAATCACTTCACTCACTTCATTCGTTAAAATTATATTAGCAGAATTAAACATATAAGTAATTGCCTTATGGTCTCTTTTTCTAGATCACGAGTCTATCTTCTTGATTGATAATTATTTTGTATTTTTAAAACTACTGTTAAATATTTCAAAATGTATAATTACTCATCTCTCTCTCTACAATCTGTGTTGCTGTCCACTGCTGTATTAAGGTCTCCCCTATTTTGCGCCAGAATATAAAAAAGTTCCCATAATCAGTGGTATATATCTACGCATGGCAACTTTTATCGGGACGGGTTATTTGAGGTTACAATAATAAAAGAACTAGTATTGGAGGATAAAAATGACCAATTTAAGCTGAAACCCGTGTAGTACGTAATGACTATGCGGCTGGGCTTTTACAGATATTTGCTAATTTTCTTAGTAATTTGTTATTGGTACGGATTTTGTGAAGTACCTACAAACGGTATAATGATTTATGAGCTCGATAGTAAATAAGAGATTGCCTTAAACGTCCGAGGTAGTAGATTCGATTAACCGAATGTGCATTATATTTATTGCGGACTAGCTATGCCCGGCGGTATAAGCTATTCTAACCCAGTAAAATGGAGTTTGATGAACTTTGGCTGTTACACCAAGGGTTCCGGGTTCGATCCCCGGGCAGTGCAAACATTATTGTGCATGAACATATCTATTTGTATTGATCTGGGGGTTTCTATATATAATATGTATGTATTGACAAAACAAAAAAAATATGTTTATCTGTTGTTTAGTACCCATATTACAGGCTAAATGCTTAGTTTGGGACTAGATGGCGCTGTGTGTTTTTAATTTTTTTTTTTAAATGCATTTACGAAATACCGTTACACACATCACGATATTAACGATACCTGTTTAGCACCGGAATGCAAGAATAACGGTCCACGAAACTGGGATTTTTATATTTTTGCAAACATCGCGGATACTTGCTTGGACATTTTATGACTAGTGATGCCGATTGATTTTCAATTATCGATAGTCTATCGATATACTACCCAGTGACGGGGCAAGATCTAAATTTGATGTGGGTAAGATATATTTTGCCTCCTTGATAGATGACGCAAGAGGATGGATGTAGTTGCGAGAAAAACTTCTTGCAAACTTTCATTGTTATTAATTAATTTACATTATTAATTGTGCTAAAAATTAATGTAATAGGTTAGTGGTGTCAGTTTTTTTGAGTTTGAGTTTCAAGTATCGATAGTTCGTAACACTAATTATTGCACCGCGTTAGTGACGTCAATGGTTAAGCAAAAAATCCCCGAGGCCTGTTCACTGATAATTAGTTCTTATTTTTACAAGTAATTTAGATACTAACTTTTCTTGTTAAAAGTCTAAATTATTTATTAACCAATAATGATGACCCACTGCGGGGACAGGAATTCCCCATACAGCATCGCTATGAAAAACCCATGAGGTGCAATTGCGAATTTGTGGGTGTAAACGACCTCTATCCCAAGAAAGTAATCGATAGACCCGTCGAAACTAGAGTTGTCGAGGGTTCCTCTCCCTCTTCCTCGTAATGCGAAAGATCCGGAATATTTTGAATTCCGTTCGCGTGTCCTCATATATACAAATCCAAAACTAATAATGCCTTTGACACCTGAATCAGCAATAATAAAAAAATGAAAAATTCTTGGAAGCATTGAAAATACACCAAGTTTAATATTGTTTTCTTATATTACAGTCACAAAAACATACAAACTTACACAATTATGATATTTATGATATAAATAAAATAATGTTTTTTTATAAACAAAGGAAATTATTATTATTTCTTCTTTGTTCCTGGTTCATCTTTAGAGTGTAGTGTAAGTGCCATGGATGAGGACTGCACAGGGCAATTCCATGTGGAAATCCTCAGGGCAGCATTTTCCAAGCAGTTTCTGCTCACACTGTGATGAGTTAAAATATAACCTTTTCTTTTTACTTTCATTATGATGTTTGGTGATGAAATACAATCATTTCTAGATTATCAGTAGACATTATGCTTTGATATTTCAATAAAGTACCGTAAAAAGTTCATATTTCGCATCAGGCTTATTGCGGTTTATAAAACTCACTTCTGACAAAATAAATTACAACCATTTATTTAACAATTTATGCACATACAGAAAAGACAAAACACAATAAACATGTAAATGTTTATTTACATGTTTATGGAACAAACACAATGTTTATTTACATGTTTATGGAACAAACACAATAAACATGGAAATGTACGTACAAAGGCACAGCTTATTTCACAATGAAATTTCTTCCAGCTGGCCAAAACAAAAGGAAACAAAGTAAGAAAGTAGGCAAGTGTGTACTAATAATAAAATAAAAATACACATATATAAAATATATATATGATTATGGATAAATACATAACTTATAAAAAAAAAGCACCCTAAATTATTTTAATTCATATAGACATATAAATAAATGATAAATTTACATGTAGAAAAATATGATAATATACATAAACAATGCCGGATTAAGACTACTCGGGGGCCCTAAGCAATCCACACTTGTGGGGCCCCCCTGTCAGTATGTCAACAGAAATTAGTAGCATAGGGCAGTAGTTGACAACATACGTAATGATTTTTCACTTTGTGAGTGTTAGTTTTGTCAGTTAGGTTAGGACATTGCAGGTATAGCCTGTCATCTCCTAAATCATCTGTTTGTCCTAAAAGAAACGATTCCGTGCTTCGGAGGGCACGTTTAGCCGTCGGTCCCGGCCGCCTTCGAATTGTCGTTAATCAAAAACCGCGTCAAAGGCCGTGAAGCGGTTTCAAAACTCTGAAACAGGGACTTGTGTGGGGTCAGTCCATTTTTTTTTCATTTTTTTTGTGTTTCGTCGGGGGCCCCCCCGGACGTGGGGCCCTAAGCTAGTGCTTAATTTGCTTAAGGGTTAATCCAGGACTGTAACATAAATTTAAATAGAAGAAAGATAGAAGTCTAGAACCATGTCAACATTAACTTTGGTAGTTTCCTGGAGTCTACTTTTACAGTCCTAAATTTCATTTTTATTCGAAAAATGCCGATTTTGTCGTTTTAATGTTCACTTTTTACTAAACCTTTAACGTCAAAATAATATGTCATACATAGATGACGTAAATGACAGTGATTGGTGTTTTATTTTACGTTCCGTTTCAAGTAATTTCAATTCGTAATTATTTCTAACAAGACAGCGTTAATTAATATATAAACCTTACGGTGTCCCTTCTTTTATGTTATTTTAACATTTAAATTTCAAAATATTCATTTAATTACATTTGCATGTTCCCTATTATACAAAAATTTTAAGCGGCACTCTGTATGTATTATTTATTTAGTGAAAATGGTTTTGGCTACTGTTTTGTTGAAATGTACTAAAAAATGCTGTTGGTTTTCCAAATAAATAAATTAAGGATCAAACCAAGCCAAAGGTTCCAAAGTTCCGAACTTGATCCCCTTCCAGTATAAACATTTATGAGCAAGAACACGTGTTAGCTCTCACTAGATGAATCATCATCAACTCATTATTGTCCCCATCGAGGGTTACGAGCTTACCCATATAGGCCTAAGTCGTCCACGCGTGAATCTCTTCGTAGGTGTGCGCAGGTTTCCTCGCAATGTTTTCCTTCAACTTAAGAGCCTCGGATAAACGTGCAGTACATAATAATATTCGAAAATTCGAAAAGACATTGGTACGTGGCGGGGTTTGTCCACATCAATGAGCGTAGCGTAGGACGCCCTCCGGCCCGATGGACCGACAACTTGCGAAAGGTCGCTGGTGGAGGCTGGATGGGGAAGGCGGAGGACCGGAATATCTGGCGCAAAATGGGGGAGACCTATGTCCAGCAGTGGACTGCGATAGGTTGAATAGGAATGAGCCACCGACGCTATTACATGAACCGGGATAGAATAATTCTCTGGACCTTAAAGGTAGGTACTAATATCTCTTCTCTATACTTCTCTTTTATCGCAGTCCACTTCTATCGCTTATTCTTAATCTATGGCTGATACTAGGTGTTCTCTATTTTGCGCCAGATATCCTGCATTACTGCGTTCCTCTTCCAGATAAATAAGAGTCCTTTCGCAGTTCAAAATTTTATATTACATAGTAAATAATAGCTATGTACAATTTTATCTATTACTTATAAATAAAATTGGAAGTGGGTTGCGCGATTTAACGTGACTCAACGAAGCGGTTTTAGGTTATGTTTTATCGCGGTTGAATATCTTATACCGCGGGGAACAGCTAGTCAGTAACAAAATAGTGTTAGTGATTTCATAGTTTCGCAAAAATCTACAAAATCTAGCTTCAGAGGATTAGCAAAATCTGGGACCAGCAGCAGGAAATAGATAAGGAAAACTATAGATATTACATGAAAACAAATTTAGAAAGCAGAAGACCGGGATATTTGCTTTAAAATTGGGGAGATCTTTATCCAGCAGTGGACTACAAAAGGTTAAAGAAAGAAACAGTACAAAGTATTTTTTTAATAAAACCTGTTTATAGGAAGTAACCAATAAAAATAAAAAAGAGTAAAAACTAAACTTTCTATTTTTTATCTGTCAAGTAGGGCACGTCAATGTCATTCAAAAGTCAAAAAGGTTTGTTGACGTTGTTGTTGTCATAATAGGATCAAGAAAAGTCATCGAATTTTCCCGCGACGTTGAAACTTTTTACTTTAAGTTTTTATTGCCACGAAAATATGTCTGCGCCGGACCTCACCAATTTCTTGAGAGCTCTAGAAGCTGTAAAACAGGATTATAAATGCGGCGTGTGCTCTGAATTGTGCAAAAATCCTGTCACGCTCAGTAAATGTTTCCACATGATTTGCGGCGAGCATTTCGAGAGTCTGAAGACTTGTCCCACGTGTAATGTATCATTGGAAGGCTGCACAATATTCACCGATGACCGCCTGGGCACTTGCATCGAGTCTGCAAAACAATTGGATAGAATTTTCGAGAGTTACAAGCCTAAAGGTGTTCAACCCACGAACGCTGACAGTGTTGTTTCAAAACCCACCAAGAAGCGAGGTAAAGGTAAAACAATTGACAAACAGAGCGAGGAGACGAAGCCGAAAGAAATTGCATTATCAGAAAAGACAAATCAATCGAAGAAGACCAACTTAAACACTTCTCTACTCTCAAATACTAGTTCAAAAGTTAATAAAACATTAGAAAAACGCAATAATAAAGGTGAAACCATGCTACATATATCGTGCAGACTTGGTAAGATTGATAAAATCACTGAACTACTGAACCAAGGGGCTAATCCAAATACAAAAGACAACGCAGGCTGGACTCCGCTGCATGAGGTGGTCCAAAATGGCAGATTGGACTTGGTTAAGCTATTACTGCAGTATAATACACTGATTGATGTTCCTGGACAAAGCAATGAGACGCCATTACACGAAGCTGTACGATTTAACTTTATCGAAATAGCTGAAGAACTAGTAAAGAATGGAGCTGATGTAAACGCAAGGAACTGTAAAGGAGAAACGCCATTAGAACTAGCAGAAGGTGTAATGAAGAAGACTTTGCTAACAGCATCAGAGAATATAATTCAAACGCAAACACTTAATATTACATTAATTTCTAACATGCATTGCGAACTGGACTTTGATGATATCAGAGTTTATTGTGTTTCACAATTCCGTACTGTACATAACAAACTTAAGGCGTTAACGAAACATCACCCCAATTTACACATTGAAACTAAATTTACGAAGAAGGTCACCCATCTTATCGTAGACGCAGAGGAGGATCATGTATGTCAGTCTACGTTAGATGTACTCCAAGGCATCGTTTATGGAGTGTGGGTGTTAACAGCAGACTGGGTAACCAAGTCTACAGATGACAAATTAGAACCATTTGACTCCTATGAAGTGACAAGTGTCGGTTCAAAAGGTTGTCAAGGCCCTAAAATGGCCAGGTACAATAAATACAAGCAATTGCCAGGCATATTCGATGGATGCCACTTCTATTTGCACAATTTCAACACAAAATATGAAATAACAAAGCAGATTGTTGTTACAAAGGCAATTTTAACAAAGTTAATATCAGATGCTGGTGGCATTGTTCTCCGTAGAGTACCAAACCCTGAATCCATACCAGATGCAGAGAAATTGGTGCCGTATCATGCCCAAAAGGGTGGTAAGCTAGTTAATTGTTCATTATATAATTTTCAAAGATATTTACGAGCCAATGTACAATATGCAACATTTGAAAGCTTTGCCGATTGGTTGGTTGATTGAATGCATTGAAAAGTATGAGTTGTGTGAGCCCATTGTTTATAATTATGCTTGAAAATTGTTTTTTTTTATCATGTATCTGTGAGACACTGGTATCTGGATGGTAAGGGTAACTACAAATCAAACTCAAAAATTCTTCAAATAAATATTAACAAGACAAATTTGAATCAGTAAAATTAAAGAAGTTCAAAACTAGTTTGAGGAGATCCAAAGAAGAACTAAAGTCACCGACATAGTCACTCGCATTACCAACGCTTAAGTGGCAATGGGCAAGGCACATAGTCCAAAGAACTGATGGCCGTTGGGGCCGGAAGGTTCTCGAATGGGTATGCACTGCTTATTTGCATATATGGAGTGTGTGGCATGCACCATTGTAGAAAAGTATGTCAGTTCCGTGCAAAGTGACGCTCTATCTTCTCTGCCTACCCCTTTGGCAATAAGCCGTGAGTTTTGTAACCTTTTAAGTTAAATACAGCCTAAGATGTCGACTAGGTTACCAGGCCGCCCCTTTTTTTTTGTTGTCGCTGGGTTCAAAATGCGTCATGCCGTACGTTTTCTGGGGTCGTTCAGTGTGTGGGACTGACCACCTGCGCGGCCTTTACCCACTATAAAACCCCCACCGATCACACTCCTCCACCGCTATGGACATGACGGTATCAACAATCGTAATCGTCGTCGGCCGGTGGACATGTGATTTCCATCCAAGGCCACCCCTGCAACATCCTTAACCAACGTTCAAGCCCTCTGGGATGTTGTTATTTACTTGTTGGTTGATATTAACTTAGTGGTAGACTCTATACTGAGTCGTCTAGGCAGGTACCACCGCAGTGCCAGATATCATCCTGTGAAATAAGATTTTTGAACTTATTTGTTTTGGGATGAGGGCACTACAATGCCCTCCCAGTAACCAGTTTTATTATAAGAGATCTAACATCTGTTGTCTCGGATGACGGACGCAGAGCAGCACTGATAACTGTTTATCAGTTGTTGGTCTCCTTCAATGCCGTTCTGTAATGGTCAGGCATATCACTTATCAGGTGAGCGTCCAGACCGTTAAGTTCACTTCATACCATAAAAAAATAATTTTGGCTTTTGAATTGACAGGCTGATGATTAATACTTAATTACATAATCATGATTACTGTGTAATTATATTTTTATGTGTACTAAGAGCTTGATGGGATTTTTGGATTCAACCTTTAAAATAGTTTGATTAAGCCCTAAAATAACCCTTAACTAACATAGATTTTAAGTAATTTGTAAACTAACAATTGTACGAACGAAGCATTGATACAAGTTACGTATACCCTCACTATATGTATATTTAAAATGTTATTTAAGTATTGTTTGTTTATAAATTTAGACTAAACTATGGGGTGGAGGGTTGATAACCTGAGATACAGGATACTCTTAGTTCAGGTATCAGCCCACCAAATGTGCTCACTTTTTGTTAATAGTTAACTCTCATTTATTTATGTAACTTAAATGTAATTGGTGAGAAATAAACTTTATTATTATTATGGGTTAAGCTTAAAATAAATATATTTTATTTTTATTTAAAACAATCATCAGATGCGTTACTGATCAAAATTATGTTGTCTCACTGTCACTACTGTGCTATCCAAGTATGGTAGTTGTCAATACCAAATCTGCTTTGCTTGCGGCCAGTCTCCTAAGAGCTGTGTAGCTGGGGTACCCATTTACGATTTACACTAGGCCGAGTTTTGGATAGCCCATGAATCATACATTGAATTATTAAAATTATATTGATTTCATTATTTTTTCATTTTAATTAAGTTAAACATAATAATAAAGCATAGGATGAAGGATCAATACTTAGTTTTTATTGTTTAAATAATAATTATTTCTTTGTTGTAATTATATAAAGTTGTGGAACAACGTTTTATAATATTTGTAAATAAAATATTTTTTTTATAAATCAATTTGTTTGCATTTATTTATAGTTTTTATTAAGTAATGGTTATTATAAAATTTAGTAATATTTGGAATGCTGTGTTGCAGTAATTTACTCTCTTTATATGAAATCAGCAGGAAATATTCGAGTATACATTTTTCATAACTAACAATCTTACATATGTGGTAACAAACTAGTATACAGAAACGTCTAGGTACGTACCGCCGCAGTGCCAGATATCGTCTCCTGAAACAGATGTGTTATGCACTTGTTTCAGCATGAGGGCACTGTAGCTAGTAAAATTACCAAGTATGACAGACCTAACTGTTGCCTCTGATGTCGGGCGCAGTGCGGCATTGACGGAGAATAATAACTGTCCATCAGTTGTTGGTCTACTTCAATGCCGCTTTGTCATGGTCAGGCATATCACTTACCATTAGGTGAGCGTCTTGACTGTCCTGTACATTATAACATAAAAAAGAATGATAACTTGATAACTTGTTTTTACAATAGAAAGAAATAATGAATATATTATTGGTACTATTTTAAACTAGGCGCTAGTAACATAGAATTTAACATAACTCACTAATAAAAGGGAGTACGTTTGGGAAAGATCAAGAGTCGAATATAAGGAATAGGTGCCTTTAAAAGTGTGGAATAGGTTTGCTGAAAGTTAAATGATGAGCTAGGAAAATTCTATTGTATGGAGGATGCGTTGTGATGTCCAACCAGCTTACAAGTGTGGTATGTAAAAAAAAATCGAGTATTTTTGACGAAATAACCTTTATTTCATTTTATACACTATATACATTGAATAGACACATTTTAAAACATGTACATTTAACATTTATGTCACATTTAATTTGCTAAATTATCAGGTAGATATTTTTATAGTTACAAACTACTTTAATAAATAGTTATATTTACATGTAAGCCTTATAAATATTGTAACAACCATTTCAATTTAGAACCTCAATATTGGCACAAGAAAAATATCTATGTCTTCTTGTAAAGTAAGTACCTACCATACAATCCGGTAATTTCCACCATCCGCAATAAAATACCAAACCATATTCTTATAAAGGCGCACCTTATTTTATAGGCCATTTCATTGATCACATTTGTTTATTTGCAATATTGTATTTTTGTATACACTGAAACCAATTAATGTAAGGTCAATAAAATTTATGATAGTGAGCAATGACGTCACATTTCACTAATCTCATACAAAACAAATGGAAGCGTTCCTTTCTGATAGTTCATAAAAAGTATGTCAACGATTAGTGGTGTCAACTACCGGATTGTTTTAAAATAATATGTGTATATTTTAAATTCAAATGATTAAATCATCATCATCAGCTCATTAAACGTCCCCACCGAGGGGCACGAGCCTACCCGTATAGGGTGATTAGGCCTTAGTCGTCCACGCGGGCCCAGTGCGGATTGGACGACTTCACACACAACCTTCGAATCTCTTCGCAGGCGTGCATGAAGGTTTCCTCACGATGTTTTCCTTCACCGTAAGAGCGTCGGATAACGTACATATCTTTTCGAAAATTCGAAAACACACGTGTCGATTTGAACCTCAGCCCTCTCGGTAGGAAGGCGACAGTCCACACCATTGAGCCACCGACGCTCAATGATTAAATAATATATATATTTCATCTGCTTATTGGTGACTGAATTAAAACTAATAGTTATCTATCTCTTCAACCTATCGCAGTCCACTGCTGGACATAGGTCTCCCTCATTTTGCGCCAGATATCCCGGTCCTCCGCTTTTCCAGCCTCCACCAGCGACCTTTCGCAAGTCGTCGGTCCATTGGGCCGGAGGGCGTCCTACGCTACGCTTGCCGAGACGCGGCCTCCACTACAGAACACAGACAATAGTTTTTAAAAACTTCAAATAATTAACATTTTAAAAGAGATACAATTAAAAAGGCCGAGAAACATTATGCGCTCACAACTTCCTGACAAACTGTTCAGTTTTAAATAGTACATAAAATATAATTGAATATTCAAACTTCTTAAGACTTTTATAAGTACAAATGGCAACTTATGCGTTCCAATTAACAATCGTATCCTTTTCCACCAGGGAACTTTTACTACTAAATAAATAAATATCCTAAGTCTAGATAGCGCTGTCTATATCTGGATATAGACACAGCGCCATCTAGACCCAAATTAAGCAATCTTTTACATCACATTTGTCGGTCTTCGAATGAGTGACCAAAAAATCATATCTCGGAACTCTTTGACCTTCGAAAGGCACGCTAAGCCTTTCTATAGTAGTTTACGCAAAACCGATAGCTTAAATTAAAAATAAACTAACTACATGCATTTTAACTCAAAAAATGTCCACAGCAAAAGTCTGCCCATCGCGTCAGTTGAGCAAAATTTTCATCCATGGAAAATTTTGCTCCTATGCTGAATTTCACTCAAATGACGTCTCAAAATTACACTAACAATAGAATGGAGTAAACTATTAAAATACAAGCGTTGGAAAGAGATAGCTACGTCGCATTTACGGCGCTTGGTGCCAAAATCGATCGAATAAAATTACCTTCATTTACCCACATGATTTAACTTATAAACTCTATATATTTTGATAAATACAAATTTCTAATTTTCAATATGATTTGCTTTATATAAATTATTTTTATTAGCATTAATATAATGCTGTACAAATCACATTTATTTTTAAAAGAGTGACTACTGCAGTTCTTGCTAGACAACGACAGTCCGAACCAGTGGCAGCTTCATTTGACATTCATAAGTGTATAACTTGTATAAGGACCTAAACTGAATAGACATATTTGATTTGGATTTACGATGTCTCACAATGTCCTTATCACGGCACCAATTTTCACAAAAAAAAAAAAATAAATATCCACAGACATTCACACAGCGCCATCTAGCCTCAAGTTAAGCGTGAAGCCTGTATCATGGGTATATATATATATATATAGAAACACCCAGACCATTACAAACAGATATGTTTATGCACACAAATGTTTGTACAGCCCGGGGATCGAACCCGGAACCCTTGGTGTAGCAGCCGACGTCTCAACCGCAACACCAAATAGCTCGTCGTATTTATTATTTTTATTTATATTAAAATATTTGGTATGAAGAATATAATCGATGTAAAGCCATTAAAATGCAACAAAGAAAGAGATATCCACACCTTCGTCCCGCTCCCACAAAGACGTCAATACGCGCGGTTCCAACATAATAAAAATATAGACAGTTGACGATTCAAAAGTCTCAGTAACAGATTTCTTTGAATATTTTTTGTTTTTTTGTTGTTTGGTTGTTTGGTTGTTTAATAAAAACAACACTTAAGCCCGTATTCTAGAATGAGACTATAATTTACTTAAATTTAGTTAGAAAGGGATAGCGCTATACGATAAATAGCGGCATCCCTGTCTAACTCAATTTAAGCAAAGATCAATGCTTGAGTCTTTCTAGCATACGGGCTTTAAATTCACAATTAAATGCAAAGCAATTCAGCGCTCATATTTTAAACTTTATACAGTAAGTAAGAACTAAAACAAATTTACAAAAATATATTTAGAAATTTTATTAGGAATTAAACTTTTATATCACTGAAAAATTTAAATTAATAAATAAAAAACTACCTGACGACCGCTTTTACGATGCGATTATGAAACCTGCATTCTTTGTATATTAATTTTAGATAAACAATAAACTAACTACATCATCATCATCATCATCATCAGCTCATTAAACGTCCCCACCGAGGGGCACGAGCCTACCCGTATAGGGTGATTAGGCCTTAGTCGTCCACGCGGCCCAGTGCGGATTGGACGACTTCACACACAACCTTTGAATCTCTTCGCAGGCGTGCATGAAGGTTTCCTCACGATGTTTTCCTTCACCGTAAGAGCATCGGATAACGTACATATATTTTCGAAAATTCGAAAACACATTGGTACGTGTCGGGATTTGAACCTCAGCCCTCCCGGTAGGAAGGCGACAGTCCACACCATTGAGCCACCGACGCTCTAACTAACTATAGTCTTTTTTACCCGTGGAGTAAATTGACATTTCCAGTGTTGCACAGTTCCGACTGTTTTTAGTAGTGATGTACTTCAATCGATAAATTAGAGATTAACGATTTTATTTTATGATGTGATATAAATTCCTGATTTATAAATGATTTCCACATCTTTCTTATGAACATTTTTTAGTATTGACAAGTCACGTTGCAAATCTTGTGAGGAACAAAGGTGTAATTTAAGTAACCTATCGTATTAATATTTATCGCTACAAAAAGGTAGACGTTTATTTCTTCATTTACTAGTGCCACAAAAAGGACCCCAGAAACGTGACCATCCACATGGAAATAGGTACTTAGACTAAATTAAATTCAATAAACTTAAAATAAAACATATTGTTTTAATTTTAAGAATTACAGTAACAAAATTGTATTTTTTGTATTTGTAATTATTACAGTAACAAAATTGCTTATGCAAATATTTGTTTAGTTCAATTTTGTGATATCCATACTAATATTATAAATGTGACAGTAACTCTGTCTGACTGTTTGTTACGCTGAACGGATTTCATTGAAACTTGGTATGGTGATAGATGGTAACCAAGAATGGGTTGTCAATATCAGGATTGTCAATTTTCCAGGTGAAATCATGCTTAGGATTTTCTAAACATGATTTCACCTGGAAAAGTCTTATAATAGTTAAACGTTCGGTATAATATTAAACATTAAAATTACTAAATTCGATTTGTTACTATTTGTCTTAGTTTCGAATTTATCTCCATCCATTTTTTTTAGTCTCCAGTAATAAAAACCGATTTTTTCGTTTGAAACCGGTTTTGCGTAAAGCACTATTAAACAAAAGCTGGTATCATTAATTTAGAGTTTGACATTAGGGATTGTCAATTTACTCCACGGGTATAAAAAACACACTTTAGATGCACAATCACGAAGAAATACCAACCAAAAAATGTCCGAGCCGCGTGACACACACGTTGACTTATTGTTATATTTATGACATAAAATTATTCATTAAAATTTAAACCTTCACGCGTCATTTATTTATTTATTTTCTGCTAGTCACATAGTATTGCACTGGTGTTACATAAATAAAGCTGTAGGTACATTGATCACGTGACACCCTGCAAGGTCGCTGCAAAAAAAAGAGAGCGACTTACATATAATTTGTTTATAACAGAGATACATAAATTTATTAGCTTAACAATCCATTACTCGTTATCTTAAGAGATGTGTTTTTAGTGTTTTTGTGAAAATAGTATAGTTTAGTAATTCTTTTATTTTGTTTGGTATATTGTTATAAATCGATATAGTCATCCAATATCGGCCTGATCTAACTATTTGTAGGGATTTAGCCTGCTTTAAACAGGTATAAATTCAAAAGTGTGCTCATGACACTTCTATGTCACTATGACATGTAGCGAGCGACGTGTTTAATGAAAATTCTGCCCAACTGACGCGATGGGCAGAATTTTAGAGTGGGATTGTGCATCTATAATTTATTGTTTATCTCAGATATTTTTAAAGATCCAAAATTGTAAAATAAATTGCCCAAAAACCAACCAAGAAAAACCATTTTTAACAATTCTCCAAAACAGCTTCACAAAATTTCACACAAATGGAATGTAACTAATATTATCATAACTGTAATATGATATTTAAAGGCCACATTTGAAATAATATTTACACTTTGATGACATTTTGAACTAAATGACATAATTGTCTTTGATGCTTTTTTCGAACCGTCAAAACGACATTTCCCCATACATCTTAACCCTTTGACCGCCAAAGGCGCCTTAAGGCACCAGACACAATAGATTCTTTATTGGAATCCCGGCGTTCAATGGGATAAGAAATTACAACTCTGACGTCACGGTGTTAGGACACACTTTTCAAACCTTTTTAATTCTAAAATGATAAATGATTTTTGGATAATGCTAACGAAAGTAATAAAATTAAGTTTTCCAAATTTTTTTTAACACAATCAACGTCTTAAAATTCTCAACTATACAGATATATTTTAAAAATATATATTTTAACTTCATTAAAATGGAGATAAACTTGAAAAGACTTGATTCCTTCAGTTTATTATCTCAAACGTGACCTATTAAAATTGATACATGCGTTAGAAAGCGACAGCATCACGCGCGGTCTCGCTCGCGCAGTGACGTCACTCCGGCTCGAACCTCGGCAAGCGAGCCGTGTGTCAGGTGTCGAAGCTACGCGGCATATACCTAAAAAAGGAGATATACACAAATTAATATATATATATATATATATATATATATATATATGTAAGACAATTTTATATATATATAATATATATATATATATTGGATATAATAAATTGTCTTACTAGAAACACATTAAGTGTAGTGTAATCTTAAAAATATATCATTTCCTTGTTTGCAAATCAATACTTCATTGTTTGTGTATCTGCACTCATGTGTTTAACTACTTTGATAATAAAAAGTACCAAATATTATGAAAAAATAAATATCCACTGACATTCACACAGCACCATCTAGCCCCAAGTTAAGCGTGAAGCATGTAGTATGGGTACTATACAACGGATAAACGTACTTATTTTTTTGTAAACACATATATATTATACATAGAAACACCTAGACCATTACAAACAAACTGTTTGAACTGCCCGGGGATCGAACCCGGAACCCTTGGTGTTGCACGATTTCGCAGTCTTATGTCATAATTTCATGTTTTGTGTAGAATCAGTGTGTTTAAAATTGTTGTTGCCACTCTGTATTCACTACATATTTATTAATCTGTGGTAAATGATGCTGGTGTAGAAATAGCACCTTTTCCATGTTATTTGTAAGCCATTGTTCTAAATTGTTTTTTTACACAAATCAAAAAAAACACAATCACGAATAAATATCAACCTAAAATGTCCGACCCGCTTGACACATACGTTGACTTTTTGTTATATTTATGACATAAAATTTATTAAAATGTTGACCTTAACGCGTCATTAATAGGGTACAAAATCAAAGCACGAGCACACTACTATGTCACTATGACATGTAGTTAGCGACGTGATAATGAACGCAAATTCTAAATATGTCAAAAAAAAATTTTTTTTGTCTATCTGTCTATCTGTTTGTTCCGGGTTATCTCTGAAACGGCTGGACACATTTGGACGGGGCTTTTTTTTGTCAGGTAGCTGATTTAATAAGGAAAAACATAGACTATTTTTTGAGAAAACACTTTTTATTTTAGAAAATTGGTTCAATGGTGTGGACTGTCGCCTTGCTACCGGGAGGGCTGAGGTTCAAATCCCGCCACGTACCAATGTGTTTTCGAATTTTCGAAAATATATGTACGTTATCCGACGCTCTTAAGGTGAAGGAAAACATCGTGAGGAAACACCTGCGAAGAGATTCAAAGGTTGTGGGTGAAGTCGTCCAACCCGCACTGGGCCCGCGTGGACGACTAAGGCCTAATCACCCTATACGGGTAGGCTCTTGCCCCTCGGTGGGGACGTTTAATGAGCTGATGATGATATGTTGAATTTAAAGCAAATTTTTGCCGCAAGTCGCGCGAGTTGCGCGCTTTAACGTGACTTAACAATGCTATTTTAGGTTATTTTTAAAGCGGAAAAATATAATACCGCGGGGAACAGTTATCGAATTGAGAAAGAAAGAAAGAATATATAAATAATAAATAAATATCCACTGACATTCACACAGCGCCATCTAGCCCCAAGTTAAGCGTTAAGCCTGTATTATGGGTACTAAACAACGGATAAACATACTTAATATATATTTTTTGTAAATACATACATATTATACATAGAAAACACCCAGACCATTACAAACAGACATGTTCATGCACACAAATGTTTGTACTGCCCGGGGATCGAACCCGGAACCCTTGGTGTAGCAGTCGACCTCTCAACCGCAACACCAAATGTGGTATAATATATTTATTATATCTTAACATAGCACGTGATAGTTTAGGTACTAAAACTTACCTCACGCTAAGATCATGCAGGCGGTAAACCCGGTACTGTCCGTTACCGAACACCGGGTAGAAATGCTCCGCACTCCCACCCATCAACGTCTTACAAAGTTGAGGACCCCCGAGAAACTGTAGGACTCTCCACACTCCATATTTGGTCGAACGTGCAATTTTTACTATGAACATAAAGAAACAGAAGACATGTAAAAATATCCTTGTAAGATACCTCCGCACTTTGACATACAGAAGAATTGTTAAAAATAACCACATAAAGTCTCACAAATGCACTCACGATGACAAACATGGACACAACTCACACTGGCACACTCACACACACAAAACTAGCAGTGTTCAATGTAATGTAAGTATTTACGTCTGTACGTTATCCGACGCTCTTACGGTGAAGGAAAACATCGTGAGGAAACCTTCGCACGCCTGCGAAGAGATTCAAAGGTTGTGCATCATCCTATACGGATAGGCTCGTGCCCCTCGATGAAGACGTTTAATGAGATGATGATGATGACTCAAGTTAATTTCATAATTGTCCATAGTAAAGTAAATGGAACAATAAATGAAATAAAATTTCTGGGGGAAGCTGGGATTTTTCCCAGATTCCCCCGAATTCGATTTTGAGAAATACTGGGGAACTACACAGTTGTCACACTTGTAGACCTATTATACGACTTGCGAAAGGTTGCTGGAGGTTGGATGTGAAAAGCGGAGGAGCGCGATATCTGACGCAAAATGGAGACCTACGTACAGTGGACTGCGATAGGTTGAATAGAAGACCTATTGAAATACGTAAAATAAGATCCCACCAAAAACATTATGTAAAAAATCTAGCCAAGTCTCGATGGAGCTGCTTGATTATCTCTAAAAAGTAATGAAATCAAGACAAAGACGTGCCAAGTCTAAGGTTCCTTACTGCAATTAATTAATTATTATGGTTGATGTTGTGTGACTCGAATTTCAGCTTTCTGAGTTAATGGGAAGTACTAGTTCTATTTTGATGATCATGAGTGAGTGAGTGAGTGTCTGTCGAAAATGCGAAACTTTGCTTTCGCTTAACGTCGGAACTAAATGACCTACAGACTTGAAATTTTGGATTTAAAGTAAGTTATTATATCTTACTAGATGACGAAAATTTCAGCGCTCTGGTATTATCCAAAGGTTCTCAATCGGGCCTGAAAATGCGGCGAAATGGATCCTGTAAAGGATGGTACGGCAGTGTTTGCTTCGCGCTCGACTTGGCGGGGGCACTGCCGTGCCCCCAGATTTATTGCTAAGTAAAAACAACACAAATATTTAAACTGTAACATAAGAACTAAAAACTTAAGAAAAAGGAACCAATCTCAGCATAAACTAGGCTCGGTAGCCCAGCACTGGTTTTCAGATTGAACCTTACAGTTGGTCGGCCGGTGGGAAATAAGGAAGGAAGGACGATTGAACAAATTTGGATTAATATATGCACTTTAATATACGTACTTGCTCTTCCCCATAGCAATAATTCCATTCCAGTATAAGATACGTGGTCCGCAGCTTAGTCAACTCCTGGTAGAGCTCACGAGGCGTGAACCGCCCGTATGCCTTATAAACTGCGTATGTACGCTCTCTGAAATGTACAAAATAATTATGTTCGAAAATATATGTACGTTTGTCAGACACTCTTACGGTGAAAGAAAACATCGTGAGGAAACCTGCGCACGCCTACGAAGAGATTCAAAGGTTGTGGAGTCGGCCAATCCGCACTGGGCCCGCGTAGATGACTAAGGCCTAATCACGTTAGTCCACGCGGGCCCAGTGCGGGTGGGACGACTTTCGGATAACGAACATATAATTTCGAAAATCCGAAAACACATTGGCACGTGGCGGGATTTGAACCTCAGCCATCCCGGTAGGAAGGCAACAGTCCACACCATTGAGCCACCGACGCTCTACCAACTATATGTATGTATTTACAAAAAAAAAATGTATATAAGTATGTTTATCCGTTGTGTAGTACCCATAATACAGGCTTCACGCTATACTTGGGGCTAGATGGCGCTGTGTGAATGTCAGTGGATTTTTTTATATTTGATTTGAAAGCCTCACCTCGCCTCCAGGTGTTCATAATGCGGGTGTAGCACCACAGGCCTCCGGGTGGACAGCATCACGGAAGCCATCAGGGGCATGCTGCCCGCAAACGCCGCCGTCGGCTGGGTATTCTCCGATATCCATGTCAGCAACTCTTCCAGTTGGGGATCGCTGAACTGGCCTGGGGAAGGATTTAAAATCCATTACATTTTTTTTCTTATCTTCAACCTATCGCAGTCCACTGCTGGACATAGGTCCCCCCCATTTTGCGCCAGATATCCCGGTCCTTCGCTTTCCTCATCCAGCCTCCACCAGCGACCTTTCGCAAGTCGTCGGTCCATTTTTTGGCATGTACCTAGCTGATGTATTAACCCATTGAACGCCGGAAATACAGACAATAGAAAATCTTATGTGTCTGGCGCATTAAGACGTCATTGGCGGTGAAAGGGTTAAGGAAAACTTAGGCTACTTTTATATTAGACAAGTGATTTCATAAATTCTTCACAATACGAGTACTAGTTGCGTACGAGTAACAAATTGTTGCAAAGAAAAAAATAACTTCATTAAAACTTACCCATATAAGATGTTTCCTTTAAAACATTCTGGAATAGCGCCACGCACACCGGCAAAAGAAGCAGAATCCATAATACTGGCGCATACTTTAAATACTTTTCCGGTATCCTGAATGAGAAAAAAATTAAAATTATTGTATTTTTATGTTACTAAGAGAATCGGACGGTCAGATCGCTCACCTGGTGGTAAGTGATACGCCTGACCGTGACAGATGCAACGTCATTATTTTCCTTCAACACTACCCTGCGCCCGTCACCCGAAACGACAGATGTTCGGTCTTTCAGACCCGGTAATTTCACTAGCTACAGTGCCATCATCCCGAAACACAGAGGTACAAAACACTCGTATTTTACGGGACGATATCTGGCACTGCGGCGGTACCTACCTAGACGACTCAGTATCGAGTCTACCACCTAGTTATTCATGTTACATGTTGCATATTGCGGAACAGTCTCTTGGTAGTTTATGGACTCCTAGTACACTCAACAAGGGTTTAAGCCAACCTCAACGGCCCGTGGTGCATCCTAGACAGCCTTTTAAATATAAATAAATATCCATGACATTCACACAGCGCCATCTAGCCCCAAGTTAAGCGTGAAGCCTGTAATATGGGTATTAAACAACGGATAAACATACTTACATACATATTATACATAGAAAACACCCAGACCATTACAAACAGACATGTTCATGCACACAAATGTTTGTACTGCCCGGGGATCGAAACCGGAACCCCTGATGTTGAAATTATAACCTATTTCAGGCTAAAAACTAGATAATAGTGTTTTATTAAATACTCACACATATTTCAAATACTTCGTATTCACCAGCAATGAAGACACAATACACATTTGCGTCACAAACAACAATTTCAATCGCATAACCAACGCCGCCATGACACCATAGACAACCATTTGCGCCAAACAGTAAAACACGTGCGGCTCGATATCCAGCCTCTTTATGTACATCACTAGCAAGTCTTTGCTCTCTGCCTCTTTAGCCGTCTCGTTATTGTCTTTGATTTTTCTTTTATTGTCTGTGGTATTCTCTATGCCGCTGTCGTCATCGTCTATGACTGTGCTCTCTGGTTCGTCCTCTTCTAGATTCTCCCATGCGTTTTGATACCAGTAATATATTACGTTTATCACATTAAAAATTACATACGGTATCAAAAACGACTTGAACATATTATAAATCGACGACCATGGTAGAAAATCGTATACGTCCGAGCACGTATACATTAAAGTATGGAAACTTTTATGCTGTGAAAACTTGGAATATAACAACTCCCATATGTGCGTATCTTCTTGAACTTCCAAGAAGTCACTTATCAGCTTCTTGAAGTAGAGCGATGAGCATCCAATTATACACATCCTTAGAAGCACCAACCAGGCCTCAACCAGCAGATCCAAGGAACTTTCGACCTTAACGCGTAAGGAACTGAAGAACAAACTGTATATCGACACTGATATGAAAAAGGCAACGTATAGAGACGATTTTAGCATGTCGTTTCCCTGCAAGAGTAGCACAGCCATATGTAGCCCGCAGAAGTGCGAGTGAAGGAAAATACAAAATGCTTTCATATCAATAATTCTCAATTGCTCCATTATGAAGAAAATTATTATTTGTGTTAGTAACACAAACTGGGAGAATTGCCAGAACAGTAATGCAGTGCAGTTGACGAAAAATATCGCCACCTGGAATGAAAAGAGATTTAACATATATGAGTTTAAAAAGTCGCTTATTATAAGTCCGCTTAAATCTTTTAAAATATGCAACAGATTTTGATCCGGTTTTAAGGGTTCCGTAGCCAAATGGCAAAAACGGAACTCTTATAGATTCGCCAAGTCTGTCTGTCCGTCCGTCCGTCCGAATAACACAACTCCTGTTTTCTCTGAAACTATATGCACTACACTATTGAAACTTTGTAAGTATATGTATTCTGTAAACCGCTATTAGGTTTTGATAAGAAACTTGAAAAAAAAAACTAATTTATATTGGGGTTAAATGTATGGGGTACATTGAACTGGCACTCAAAAAATTTTTTTCATCATACCCCCCCGTGTGGGGTATCAATGTACCTTTGAAGAATGATATTGAAGTTTCTAATATCATTTTTTATAAATTGAATAGTTTGCGCGAGAGACACTTTCAAAGTTGAAAAAATTGTCCCCCCCCCTCTAATTTCTAAACTATGCGATTCAAAAGTGTCTTGTAAAGACTTAATTGAATAAAGATTTATTTCATTTCATTTCATTATGCGGCGGATACAATTAAAATAATATATGATATACATGATCCATAAAATCTAACAACGAAATTTAGTTTGAACGATTTCTGGTGTGTAGTTTTTTTTTATACGTCATAAACGGTGAACCACTATTTTTCATATTAAAGCTGTAGTAGATGCCTAAGTAAATAAAAATACTTTATTTTATGTTACTTGCTGCTGCGGAACCCTCCACGGGCGATTCCGACTCACGCTTGGCCAATTTTTTAATAGGCAGTGATTCAAGAGGAAAATTTATATAAATAAATAAATATCCACTGACATTGACACAGCGCCATCTAGCCCCAAGTTAAGCGTGAAGCCTGTATTATGGGTACTAACAACGGATTAACATACTTATTATCTTAACATCCATTAAATAGTGGAGAAATACTGTTATTTTTCAGGTTTCTAATGTGATGCCGTAAAACATTGCAAACGCAGGATGAACTATACAAAATTATGAAAATATATTAAAAATTAAAAAGGTCCACAGAAAACCCCTCCATGGTATATGTTTACCTCTTATGGATATCTTACAATAACATTTTTATGTCATTTACTTTTTACGACAATTATTTTTAACCAATACAGCCTTAATCCTTATCCAATTAAATACCTTAAATACATTGTTACTTAATATATATCTATATGGGTCTATACAGCATATGATTTAAATGAATATTTTCGAAGATATTACAGATTAAAAATTGCGGTACGTAGCGTTTGCGGCGGTACCGGCACCATTTTACTAATATCACCATTGCACCCGTGCTAAGCAGGGGTGGGTCGCTAGTTACACTATAAGCCCATTAAACGTTCTCACTGAGGGGCACGAGCCTACCCGTATATCGTAATTAGGCCTTAGTCCTCCACGCGGGCCCAGTGCGGGTTGGACGACTTCACGCACAACCTTTGAATCTCTTCGCAGGCGTGCGCAGGTTTCCTCACGATGCACCATAAGAGCGTCGGATAACGTACATATAATTTCGAAAATACGTTGGTACGTGGCGGGATTTGAACCAGATCAGAAAGCAACGATCCACACCAATGAGCCACCGACGTAAAAATTATGATTCTGTTAAATAAATATAAATATCCACTGACATTCACACAGCGCCATCTAGCCCCATATTAAGCGAAGAGCTTGTAGTTAGGCCACTAAACAATTGAAAAACATACTGCCAGATATATTTTTTTGTAACGTACATATTATACATAGAAAACACCCAGACAATTACTTGGGATCGAACCCGGAACCCTTGGTGTAGTAGCCGACGTTTCAACCATTACACCAAAAATCAAGCCGATCGTGTTATTTTAAAACGAAACGTTTCGATTATAATATGGGTGTTGTTACGATATCATTCCGATCCTGTATAAGTTGACATTTTCGATATTCGGTATTGCCATAATGTTAAGGTTCAGTTTCGTCTGAACTAGCTGTCATATGATTAGCGCGATATGAAATTAACCAAAAAGTTGTATTTCGGTCCAAGTATAGTTACGTTATAGCTGTCAAAATTTAGCGCGAAGTGCCTGCAGGTCGTCAGTATAAATATTGATAATGTACTCACTTGAAGCCGCAGCGCGTTTTTCTTCCTATAATCTCGCAGCCTCAAGCTGACCAGCCAAGCCTGAACCAGCAACAGTGGCCATGCGAAGTTCTCTCGCTCATTGGGAGCCCAATGCACGCGGGTCAACTCAGAGTGGTTGGCCATGTAATGGGTGACTGCAAGTAGCCCACCTGCTATGCTCTCACTGAAAAGAAATCCATACAAATATAAATGTGACAGTGTGTCTGTTTGTACGTGTTTCACTGCAAAACAGAGCAACGAACTGTGAACTTAACAACACCAAACTTGATATCGATATTATAAGACAGATTGTGATATCAACTATCGATACTTTAGCAACACTATGGCAAGCCATACACCTATTTATCACCTTCTAGTTCAGAGGCTATCGCGGAAAAACAAAAGAAAATCTATTCCTACGTGCACAGTGATTATGAGTAGTGTATGCAAAGTACACACTAATCGCAAAAACAATAAATAATTTTCATTTTTGTCACAGGGCCTAAGGGGGTGCCATGCGCAATATAACAACAAAAGTAAGTGTTGTTCTCTAGCTTCTGCACCCTAACTCCACTCTCATCCACGCGGTAGGCCCTGACGTGTTGAGTAACCCTATGGAAGATTGTGGTGAGAATCCCAGCGGGAATTAGGGTCAACAAGCAAATGAGATGGGGGGGGAATGGTAGCGGAAGAGACTGGATTATACAGGCCAATGGAAGCGTTCACAGTCCAAGCAATTTGGATTACTTCTCACCTTCGAGGTTAAATTTGCCTAATCCCTTCAATATTATGTACTATTGATGACAACAGATCGCCTATGATTCTCTGTATAGAGAAATAAGCGAATAAGTGGGTATCATTCAATATGATGGCGATGTTATCTGGACGCACAGGTTATGCAGTGCTTATTTGCATATATGCAGTGCACGTGCTCTTGACTATCTATGGCTTAGATACTATCGACACTGTAGATACTATCGACATTATAGACATTTCAATATCAACTATCGATAAACAAACCATCGATACTTGTGCAACACTACCGTAATCTATCCACTCGATTTCAACCTATCAGCACAAAGGCTCGCGGAAAACAAAAGAAAATCTACTTAAAGGAACAGTTATCCGTTTTGATCAGATGCCATTGAAAGAATCACCTGATCTATTGCTTAATGAAACAATTATCCCATCTTTGCCATTGCAAGAATCACCTGATCAGCGTGGCGTGTAGGAACACCGCCGCTATCCCGACACCGGCCAAGCCCCATATCGCCTCCAAGTAGAACAAGATAGGCACCCCCAGCCCGTTGCAGCACTCCACGTCGGGCAACCCGTCGGCCGACCGGTCCACCACCAGGCACTCGACATGGGTAGACGTGTTTAGATACTGCTCGAAGTATCTGTAAATCGCACCTAGGAGCACCTGAAAGGCATATGGCAATGATTAGACGAAACAAATATCCACTGACATTCACACAGCGCCATCTAGCCCCAAACTAAGCATTAGCCTGTAGTATGGATACTAAACAACGGGTAAACATACTTATATACTTTTTATAAATACATATTATACATGGAAACACCCAGACCAATACAAACAGACATGTTCATGCACACAAATGTTTGTACTGCCCGGGAATCGAGCCCGGAACCCTCGGTGTAATAGCCAATATCTCAACCATTACACCACATGGGTAGTCATATTTAATTTATAGAATTGTGACAGACATTAATATGTTTAGATATACACCATTGACAGATGTCAATCTTCTTAGACAAACCATTTGGGTAAAAAAAAGTATATTAGTATGTTTATAAGTTGTTTAGTACCCGTAATACAAGCTTCACGCTTAACTTGGGCCTAGATGGCGCTGTGTGAATGTCAGTGGATCTATTCAACCTATCGCAGTCCACTGCTGGACATAGGTCTCCCCCATTTTGCGCCAGATATCCCGGTCCTCCGCTTTCTCATCCAACCTCCACCAGCAACCTTTCGCAAGAAGTCGGTCCATCGGGCCGGAGGGCGTTAAGCTACGCTTGCCGAGAGGCGGTCTCCACTCAATGTCAGTGGATATTAATTACTTATTATGATAATTATCTTGTATGATGAGCGTCGGTGGCTCAATGGTGTGGACTGTTGCCCTCCTAACGAGGGGCGAATTTTCGAAAAATATATGTACGTTATCCGTCGCTCTTACGGTTAAGGAAAACATCGTGAGGAAACCTGCGAACGCTTACTAAGAGATTTAAAGGTCGTGCGTGAAGTCGTCCAACCCGCACTGGGCCCACGTGGACGACTAAGGCCTATACACCCTATACAGGTAGGCTCGTGCCTCTCGGTGGGGACGTTTAATGAGCTGATGATGAATGATTATCTTGACACTGAGTATATAAACTACACAAATAATTACAAAAACCACCTACCTCTGGATGAATATTGAACCGATTCAATGCATTCACCTCCTTCGGGTGCTCGACCAACTGGTCATACATTAATTTAGTAATGCCTGCGACGAACGGCCGCTCCTCTACAATTGTTTTGTAGTATGAATAGTAGAAGCCCATCTCAGTTCGGAAAGACATCTCTCTTTCTAAATCTGACAGGTAGGAGAAGTTACGATCGTTCTCAAACAGCATCGAGACGTATTTGTAGTGGCCATACCCAATAAACAGCACTGAAACAATGATATTTAATAAATATACTTACAACGAAATTCACACAGCGCCATCTAGTCCCAAACAAAAACAAACATATTCCCTTTATAGGGTTCCGTAGCCAAATGGCAAAAAACGGAACCCTTATAGATTCGCCAAGTCTGTCTGTTTGTCTGTCCGTCCGTATGTCACACCCATTTTTCTCCGAGACTATAAACACTGCACTATTCAAACTTTGTAAGTATATGTATTCTGTGAACCGCTATTAAGTTTTGACAAGAAACTTGAAAAATCATTTATATATTTTTGGGTTCCCCATACATTGAACTGAAATTAAAAAATTGTTTTTTCATCATACCCACCCGTGTGGGGTATCAATGTGTAGAGCTGAAAAAATGATAAAGAGGTTCCTAATATCATTTTTTTTAAATTAAATTAAATTTTTTTTCATAAAATTCTAACTTTGCCTTGCTTGTACATTTATGAGATTTGTAAGGAATAATAGTGAATTATTTACTGAACTAAAAAATGTATGCAATTATAGCACCAGACGCAAAAATAAACTAGCTTATCCAATACATTAATCAGAACTATATAGTTGTAACGGCCATATTATGGCCATTCGTATTTATAATAAATTACCAGACAATTTAAAAGAACTAAATGGAACACTTTTTTATCGAAAATTATTTTTTTTATACATCATAAACGGTGAACCACTATTTTTCATATTAAAGCTGTACTAGGTGCCTAAGTAAATAAAAATGACTTTATTGTTAATGTTTCATGCACACAAATGTTTGTTCGGTCCGAGGCTCAAACCCAGAACTCTTGGTGAAGAAGTAACCTCTCAGCCATTACACCAAATAGATTGTCAAACCTTTATAGCTTTGACAACCTATTTGCTCTAATGGTTGAATTGTTTATAATACAGTATGCTGACATTGATTTTTAACCAACTTAAAAAAGGAGGTTTTCAGTTTGTCTTATCTATACTAATATATAAAGATGAAGAGTTTGTTTGTTTGTTTGAATGCGCTAATCTCAGGAACTACTGGTTCGATTTGAAGAATTCTTTCAGTGTTAGATAGTTTATTTATCGAGCAATGAAGAATGTTTCAAAATCGGGGGTATTTTTTCATACTTGGAGCTTCCGCTGCGTACGCTGCGTAAACGGTTAAAGTTACACAAAAGTCATGTATGAGAGTATTGTTCTGCTTTTAATGGTCTACAAAAAAAACCGCGACAGCATATGCCTATCTTTTAAGGTTAGCTCACTATAACATATTTTTTGCTAAAAAAATTCTGAAATTGACCCGAAACCTTCAAAGTTGGAGGGAGGGGAAATCTTATGTATAGTGATAAATGCAAGTACCGTGTTATCCCGAATTTAATGCGAGCTAAGCCGCGGGCAAAAGCTAGTAACGAGATAAACAAGAAAGGCAAGTTCACCATTTAGATCACATCTCATTCACCAGACTTAGACTGTTTTTGTTTAATTTTATGTTATGAATTGAACTGAATAGCTTGTTCACTCATGGTTAGTAATATCTACCCATGATATGTAGTGTTGTGTAAAATTCTTAACCAAAAAATAGATAGTCCGTCGTTATTACAATTATTTAAATTTCGCATTCCTGCTCACTGTCCTAGGTCACCAATATTACCCATGTATCCACCCCATCGCAAAACAACCCTCGGTGCAAACTCGCCCGTCGCACGGCTGTGTAAGTTACTTAATCATTACAGTAATATAATCGATGTTCACACAGACCATTTGCCAGGCCCAAATCACTACTTACTTTTTTTTACTAATTTTTTGTATTAATTCGTTACTTCGATTTTAATTTTTGTAGCTATAAGTATACTTATAAGTCACGTTTTCAAGTCACGAGGTGTTTACCTGTCATAGCTTGATGCACTCTGTCTTTGTCTTTAAGTATTATGTTTTTTGTATATGTAAGTGTTGTTAAGTGTTCGTAGACCTAATAAATAAATAAATAGTGTTAAAGGGATTCAATAATTTAAGATAGTAAGTAATTATATTTTCTTTAAACACATCTATATGTTTGTCAACCAAGACAACAGATAGTAGAGCTATAATTACAGGCAATATTACTAAGATGTGCATAACACTCTTGTTTCAAAGGATAATATCGAGCACTGCCATGGAAACTTAACTAGGCTACTAAGTATGGAGCCTACCACCTAGTGAAAATCATTTCAAATAATAGTCTAATACTTAGGCTATATTCTTAGAGATATAATAAATTAATGTCTGCATAGAATTATTATGTGTATTAAGCTGTAATTAAGAATTCCAGCACTGTTTATATCTAATAGTTGTCCAACAAATATATTGAAACATATACAAATGGTACTTCAAGGACAGTCCAGTTTGTTTATGTCGGCAGTTCTCTGGGTAACAATGTTTTTTAGGGAATAGATACCTTTTTAATTAACTTGGGAGTCTCAAAGAGTTAACACAGCATGCCAATTAATTGTTCATTGAACATTTTTAGTACTAAATTAAAATTATATTGTATGGGAACTGGTTGTGTATACGATCTATCCCTTAAACGTTACTACTAATGACAGCTTAGGAATATCAACCATTTTGTGGTATGAAGCAACATGTAGCTCATTTTTAAGTCTGTCGGGACTTCGTGACTCGCCTTAACCGATGTCGTTATATTCAGTTACGACTGTAGCAATAATTCAATGTCAATAAAACCTTAGACGAAATAATTGGATTTATTGTCCTATTATTTCTTAATAATTATTATCAACAACATAATCCTGGACATAGGTAATATGTCCAGCAGTAGACTGCGATAGGCGAAAGAAAGAGAGAAAGAAAGCTATAGATGAAGCATAATTAAAATAGAAATATTTTACCAAAAACAACAATAATAATAGTCCTTCCCCATCGGCGTTCGATCTCAGGTTTCTCTTCAGCAACGGTTTCATCCATTTTGGTCGTTTCTAAATATCACATTTCACGTTGATAAAAACAATTTTAAAGTTATTGACGGGAAAATAAACGATGAAACGATCACAAGACCGACTGAATCTGAATAAATTTTCAGACTTTCAGTATTGACATTTGACTTTTGTTTTGACAGATTCAATTTTTTTATTCACAGTGCTTTGACTTTGACAGTTTTGACTTTTCGTTTTGTTTTACCATTGAATTGCAATATTTTTATTCAATTCTTTAAAATTATAGGATATTCATATTTTGTTTACGGTCTTCTACTTCCCTCACTCAGACTCAGTTGGGATTCACGAATTAATAATCACTTAAAGGTTTAATTTATAAAGTAACAAGTGAATATGATGAAATAAGAACTAACAAGTACGATGCACGACGCCAGCCGAGACGCCAGCAACTGTGTAGCAAAAAACAGCAGTCTTATCTACTCAATAGTCAGGATGCTATTAAAGCTGTCCTATACGCACTCAAGACGCTTCCGCATTGTTGCATAAAAGCAGTATTTTCGTACTTCAGCACTGCAGAACCAGGGCAAACCCATCAGCTACCTAAACTCTATGTTGCGCGGGACTCGCAGGGCACCGAACGTCAAGACAAATGGTCCATAGCCTACACGTGTAAAAGTTCAACCAGCTTATGTGCAGTCGCTGCATCAGGTAACTGCAATAATGACAGGTTTTTCTAAGTTTTATTATTAATAATTTAGTCCGTAATCGCAACGCGTAATCGTAACGTAAGGAACGAAGAAAATTTAAACTTGAAACATGTATACTTTTTGGACTCATTTGTCACTCTGACATAAAAAAATGCATGCTATCGTGGATTTCATGAAATTATTTTAAAATTTTTAAAAAAAGTTAATCAAAATTGTAAAGTGTTTTAAAAAACTTATTTAATGTAAGTACTAATAAATATTATAAAAAACAATTTCTCCGCGGGTACCTAATATCGTTGTATCGAATGACGGGCGCAGTGGGCATTGATGGAGATTAACTGTCTGTAAGTTGTTTTTTTCCTCTGCCATGGTCAGGCGTATTCATAGAAATAGGAAGAAGGCGTATTCCAATACTGTAAAAAGTATAGATTCGTGATATGGTCCGAAAACATCGAAAAAAGTGTTCGGAATGCAGCGACAGCACACATAGGTAACATATTCGAATGAGCGTACATTTACCTGAAAAAAGAGCCTGTAGTTGTATTCTCTTTGGCGGTTCGTTCTCGAGGCACGGAGGTGTATCTACCTTTATATATACAGAATATCATTGAAGAAGAATAATTATTCTTTTACAGAATGCAAATTCAAAAATACGAACTGTGAAATGGAACACACCTCGCAACAGATGGTGTCGACGCCTATCGCGCCAACAAAGAACGAAAGAGACAACAACATCGTGGATGTGGTCTGCCGCATACTTGATGATGATGGCCTACACCTATGCGGGGTTTGAGGCCAGCACAGGTGACTTTTTTATGCATTAAGGCATAGATTAAGAGGATTCTGAGTTAACTATGTGTGTCGCAAAATCACACCGTTGGAGCAGACATAGGCATGATGAAGGTCTGAAATTGTAAGAAACTATTTCATATTATTACAAATCTGGGTTAAATATAACGATGTGCTTATCTCAGCTCGAAAACGTCATGTTTTATGAATTTTATTAGTCTTCAAAGTTAGATGGGCAGTCCATTTTTTAAAGTACATATAATTGTCAAATTTTGTTAACAAAAGGATAACACATACAATTTAAGCAACTTTTGCTAAGAAAACGTTTTAGTAAACAAAATTTAATATAGTTGTGTACAAAATTCACAAACTATGCGTACTAATTACTGATGCGTGACGTCATAACTAGGTAGCCATTTGTATGAAGCGTTTTGGGAAAGTCATTAATGTGTTTTTAGAATTGAAAAATTCTGTGAGTTATGTTAACGGTAATTTTTTACCACGTTTCTATTATTATGCGGTCCATCGATATAATAACAGAAAAAAAGTCATCATCCTTTCTGATAGACCGCGTCTTAACGTGTGTTTGATTTGATTTGTCTGGCAAGAAAAGCGTAGGAGCCGTGTCGACCCAATGACTTGTGAAAGATTGATTGGCGGCTGAATAAGACAATACAGGGATATAGCGCAGAATGGGATGTGTCAGTGTGATGTCCAGCAGTTAACTGCGATAGGTTAAAGACGATATACATTCTAGTATAGTGCCTTAAAATGGGTGAGCAAGGATGGGGAGGCTATGCAGGACTATTTTTTTTTTCAATTTCTCCTCATTCCTCCTGATAAATTTATAGGTTCTTAATAAATCATCATCATCAGCTCATTTAACGTCCCCACCGAGGGGCACGAGCCTACCCGTATAGGGTGTATAAAACTTAGTCGTCCACGCGGGCTTAGTGTGGGTTGGACGACTTCAAGCACAACCTTTGAATATCTTCGGAGACGTGCGCAGGTTTCCTCACGATGTTTTCCTTCACCGTAAGAGCGTCAGATAACGTACATTTTTCGAAAATTCGAATGTATATTGATACGTGGCGGGATTTGATCCTCAGCCCTTCCAGTCGGAGGGCGACACTCCACGGCATTGAGCCACCGACGCATCTTAATAAATGCCTTCATTGAATCTGACTGCGTGCTGGTCACCTGCGCACGTCTACGAAAAGATCAAAGATTGTGCGTGACGCACTGGGCTCGCGTGGACTACTAAGACCTTTACGGGTAGGCTCGTGCCCAGTTGGGATGTATATGAGATGATGATGTGGTGGCAGTATCATTTACAATTAGGTGAACCGTTTGCTTGTTTGCCTTAAAACAACTGTTTATTTGGTACCCAGAAAACCCCCAACGCGGCAGACCAATTTGACACAGACCACCAGGAGGTGCACGAGGCGAGGGGCAGACGGAGTCAGGACGTGATGGAAGCGGTGCGCGTCCACAACAGCGGGTATCCGAGGTTGCACGACGAGCTCGACAAGAAACACTCTACCGCCCAGGTGATTATGTTATCCTGGTAGATATTTTTCCCAATAAGTTTTTTTTTTAATGTCATAACATCAGTTTTTTTAAGTGTAACTGCAAAAAACTTCACTTTTTTCGAATGTTTTAAATAAATCGTTTTGACGACCCATTTGGTTAATGGTCAAGACGTCGGCTACTACACTAAGGGTTCCGGGTGCGATCTCCGGGCATTACACATATTTGTGTGCATATGCATGTATTTACAATATATATAATATATATATATATTATATATATATATATTATATAATATATAATATATATATATTAATATATTAATATATATATATTATATATATATATTATTATATATATATATATCTGGCATTTTCCTAGACGACTCAGTGCCGTGTCTACCACCTAGTAAAATGTTCCCTAAGGAGAGGAAACAGGAAATATTTGGAGGGGGGTGAGGGGGCTCTCAGGCATTTAGTAATCTTACCAAACATATATGTATATATTGTATCACGCCGGTTTTCTATAAGCGTAACCAATGTGTGCCGGGGAGCTTTTCTCCCCTAGCATATATTAGGTTATCTAGCCCTCCCCGATACGCCCTAAGCTGAGGTTCAAGCCCTGTGGATTGGCCGACTTCACGCACAACCTTTGTGTCTCTTTGTAGGCGTACGCAGGTTTCTTCACTATGTTTTCCTTCACCGTAAGATCTTCGGATAAACGAACATATAATTTCAAAAATTAGTAAAGACGTAGCGCGATTTGAACCAGCATCCTCCAGATCGAAAGGCAACAGTCCACACCAATGAGCCACCGACGCTCTAAGATTTATTGTTACGGCACAATATCCCATAGTTATGATTTGCGGAAAGCCCAAAGACTAGCCTGGCCTATGCCTACGCTCTGCGACGATATATGCTGAATATGTTATGCACAATGTTATTTTTCTTACGTTTTTATTACAAAGTTAGTTAGCTTTGGAAAATTAAAAGTTAGCTATTATTTATGTTATTTCTAGGTAAGGATTAATTCCGCCCAAAGAACCAATACCATCCAGCAAGCAGCGTACAATAAATGCAATGCGTGTATGAAGGACAAAAAACGAACAGCATCGAAGAAGAAAAGTACAATGACGAGACATAAAAGGCGGGATAGCCGAAAACGGGGTCCTATTACAAAGCCAAAATCGAAACGAAAAAGTAAAAAGTCGCCATGTCGGAAATATAAACATTCAAAATCAAGAATGACAAGAGGCTGTCAATTCTCGTCGTACTTCCTTGCCAAAGACAAGAGGAGCGGCACCAATGACATTCCTTTGAATTTGGAATGCGAGAGACTGTTTGGCGGAAGTGCGGATCAGTGTCGCGATTTCAAAAAAAACTCTGACCATAAAAACCAATCGGATTCCAGCCAGTACTCGAAGGAAGGGTCGTCCAAACGGAACCCGGATACGGATGAGTCGGTTACCAGTTATCATAGTTACGCGTCTATGGAACACGAACCAATGGTTTCTAGTTGAGGCCAGTGATAAATAAAGTTGTGTTTTTTTATATTTTATTTTATTAACTGCATGCTACACTGCCTACGTAGTCTAGTGGTCCAGCCGGTGAATATAGTTCGTTGCGTGATCCGGGGGTTAGAATCCCGCGAGGAGAATACATTCCACCATCACATGATAATTTGAGATGCGGAGTATTTTTGAAGCTTTGGCTTGACGGAACAAATTTTTTGCCGATGGATAATTCAGCGATTAAGGTACCACAGCTAGGTGACCGGCTAATGAGACATCTCGATGGCCGTTCACCCTTATAGTCCAATGTTTCTCAAATATGACTGCACCAATTGAATTCTTATAGGAACCAAATATAAGCAATTAGGCAGCAATCATTTGTCGTAACTTCCATGATGAATACGTCCGACCGGCCATCTTGACGCTAACCCGTGTTTCGGCGAGCACGTTGAATCCCGCGGGAATCGTCACTTTGTGCGATTTTTCCTAGTTCGGTTAGGACATTGCAGGTTGAATCACCTGATTGTCCGAAAAGAAATATTATTCCGTGGTTCGTTTGTCACGTTAAGCTGTCGGTCCCGGTTACAGTCTTAGGAGGGTAGTCGTTACACCCACCAATCTGCATTGAGCCCGCGTGGTGGGTTACGGCCCAATCTCTCCATAGCTATGCTGTGTGGGAACCTGTAACTTGCAGTAGGCCGTTATAGGCTGATAAAACATTATTTTCTTCGGTCATCCCTCTAGCGTCGAGTCCTTCTATTGTAGAGCGTGTAGAATGAGTGGTTCATTGGTGTGGACTGTTGCCTTCCAATATAGAGGGTGCAGAACCCTGAATTCCGCCACGTACTAATCAAGTTTTGAAATTATATATACTTTTATCTGATGCTTTTACGGTAAAAAACATCGTGAAGAAACCTACAGCGCGCGCGCAAAAAATTCAAAGGTTGTGCGTGAAGTCGGCCAATTCGCACTGGGCCAGAATGGTCGACTTGGGCCTATCTAGACACTCTATATGGGTAGGCTCGTGCCCCTCGGTGGGAACGTATAATTAACTGATGATGATATGATCCATCTAACTACCGACCATTGTAATAGTTGCTTAACTTGTGCGAACATCAACCAAACGCACTAGCCGCTAAATCATCGAGGCCTTGGTACTATATATTAAAATTTTTTTGCAATATAATTATAACGATAAAACCTCAATTTTTATCAAAAACACTTGAACAACGAAAGGTTTTACCATATAATTATTTTATTAATTTAATAAATTAAGTTTTATATAATTTTTTTAATGACCAATCATACATTAATAACTAAGTACCAATATACCAACAATATGTCACAATAATGAATAAAATAAACCAAAAACAAGTTGTCGCCTCCTTCAAACATTCAAATTGATGTTCGCAACCTTTAAAACCGGTCGGTTAATGTTATTAGTAATAAAAAACGTAAATGCTAAAAGCCTCGCAAGTTCAGTACGAGTCCGTATAATAGTACTGTAAGACGCGTACACATACGCACAGGCGTATGCGAATATCGCTTTAATTGCTTGCGGTTTTCATATAAAAAAATATCATAATTATTAATTATCAATAAAGAAACCTGGGATTAAATAATATTGTAACCAAAATTAATTTCTAAAAAAGTTATACAAGGCTGTACGTAACTAAACAGCGCGATGAAAAATAAATAATTAAATAAAATACTGTCAGTCAAATTGGCGGAAATAAAAAGTTTGATATAGACAATTATTATAGTTTTTATTTTTCAAAATGATTACCGGAAGTGTGGTTTTGTTTTTTATGTGTACAATAAAGACTGTGCTACTGCAAGGAACCGGATCGGGTACAAATGGAAATTGTAAGTACATAATGTTTTTTTATTTATTTTAACAAATCATTTCCCACTTTTTAGTTTTAAAAATAGCAGACAGTGTCCAGGTAAAATCCAGTTGCAAAGTTGTTGCGGCAACAAGGAAAACCCGCGGGAAATTATTCAGCATAGAGCTCGAGTGTTTGCCTCATTGTTTTTTTTAGTAATAAACTCATATTGTTACTAAGTGACTGTGTATGTATATTTTTTTTTGCTCGCGGCTTCGCTCGTGTTAAGAAGTATTATTTTACATTTCCTGTTTAACCCCTTTGGGGTGGAATTTATCAAAATCCTTTCTCAGGGGATTCCTATGTCATAGTAGCTGTATGCCTGCAAAGTCTCAGCTCGATCGGTTTTGAATTGACAAATTTTAATCCTCTATTGTATCCCCTTGGGGGTAGAATTAATCAAATTCCTTTCTTATCGGATGATCGGATAATTTTCATCAATGTCGCATTGCGCCCGTCACCCGAGACAACAGATGTTAAGTGTTTTTATAGTACAGTTTTTGTACAGTGCTCTTATCCCGAAACAAAGAAGTCCAATAGACTGCTATTTCACGGGACGATATCTGGCACTGCGGACCTACCTAGACGACTCGATGCCGAGCATATCACATTCAAATATATAGTAATATTTGCTCATTCATTGGTTTTAAGGCGGAACAAATTTTACCGGAGTCAGCTCGTTTTTTATTAGATCGCGGATGTAGTGTTGACTGACCTTTGGGTTGGCTGCATTGTTTATCTTTTACATATGTACTGTATTATTACTAGTAGAAAATTAGTTTTTTACCCGGAACAAAGCTAAAGATTAATGTCATAGTAATATTTATTAAATATACTTAAGAACCGTATATACCAATTAAGGTCGGTTTTTTATTTTATGTGTTTTCCATTGTGTTTGGAAGAGGCCAAAAGGGAACAAAGTTTTAATAAAAAAATAAAAATGTCACTTATTTTTCCCGCCATAACCGTTTCAGTCTGAGGGTTTAAAAATTGACAGACAGTGAAACTAATAAATAATAATAGACTTAACATCTTTACGTCACAATTTAGCAACTGAATTGTAGTCCCTTAGTAGAGATCACTGACTTAGCTCACTTTATTCATTAAAAATTATGTTAAACACTTGCGTTTATTTAAAAATGCCTACACACACTTTTGGTGTACAGAAATAAAACATATAAATGAATGGAAAATGTTAGATGTCATTAATAACTAAGAAAAACTAACGCTACTAATACTTAATTAATCGACAATTTATAGAGATAATTATTTTGTCCGTTATATAATTAAATAAGCATAAATTATCATCTAGTGATCCTATTGTACGGTTAGATTGTCATTAACTGCTATCTCATTAAAATATTATTATGTGTCTTATTATAATACTCAAATTAAACCGTCATTAGAGCTTTCTATAATACTCGTAAAACTCAATTAAGTAACCTAATCATGCCATTGCTACTTCATCTTGATCAGCACAGTATGTCGCAGAACCGATGGCCGTTGGAGCAGACGAGTTCTGGAGTGAAGACCGCGTCTTGGCAAGCGTAGCGTAGGACGCCCTCCGGCCCGATGGACCGATGACTTGCGAAAGGTCGCTGGTAGAGGCTGAATGAGGAAAGCGGAGGACCGGGATATCTGGCGCAAAATGAGGGAGACCTCTGTCCAGCATTGGGCTGCGATAGGTTAAAGAGAGTGAGAGAAAGTAATCTAATAATTGCAGCCCTATGATGATAAAAGAAGGCGTCGTCCAAAAACCTCTACGCGGACGGATCCCTACAATAAATTATTTGTATGGTGGCTGACAGATCAATTGAGTTGTATTTAGGATCTCGCAAAAAGAATTAATCCCAAACATTGTCTATCGACGCTCCATGATGTACTGGAGTATCAAATGCACATTGGTGGACTAAGCATATAGGTTACCTTGCCCTCACCGCATCGGCCTAAGCACAGGTTCGAGACAGCTCGAAGAAGGCTCGTGGTTTAAATTTTTAAGGCTGAGCTATTCTGACATTGCCAATGATGTGAAAAGTATAGATTCGTGATATGCTCATAAAGCAATCGAAAAAAGTGTTCCGAATGCAGCGACAGCACACACATATTTCGAATGAGCGTACATTTACTTAAACAAAAGCCTACAAACTGTATTCTCTTTGGCGGTTCGTTTTTGAGGCACGGATGCCGTATCTACCATTATATATACAGAAAATCATTGATCTTAGCTAGAAAAACATGATAGATGAATTTAATCTGACAAATGTATGAAATTATCCTTCTATACAGTAAAAGGTAAATAAACTAAACAGGACATTTAATTGGAAAAACCCAGCGATGGCTTTAAAATTGAAACGGATGTGTAATTAACTTATTTCGAGGAATACAAAACTCGGTAAATACCTGGATACTAAAGTAATGCTTTGTATTTGTTTTGTAACTAGGTGTGCCATGCGATGTTACTTGCGGTATAAGATAATTTCCCGTAAACGTAGCCTATATGGTAATTCAGGGTGTCAGCTTACAATTTCTTTTTTTTCCGGATATTATTAAAATCGCTTTAGTCGTTTAGACGTAATGAAGTAACAAACAGACACACTAACAAAGTTTCTCCTTTATATTAATACTAGCTTTTGCCCGCGGCTTCGCTCGCATTAAATTCGGGTTAACACGGTACTTTCATTTATCACTATACATAGGATTTCCCCTCCCTCCAACTTTAAAGGTTTCGGGGTCAATAACAGATTTTTTTAGCAAAAAATATGTTATAGTGAGCTAACCTTAAAAGATAGACATATGCTGTCGCGGACTTTTTTGTAGACCTTTAAAAGGAGAACAATACTCTCATACATGACTTTTGTGTAACTTTAACCGTTTACGCAGCGTACGCAGCGGAAGCTCCAAGTATGAAAAAATACCCCCGATTTTGAAACATTCTTCATTGCTGCTCCGCTTCTATTACTCGTAGCGTGATGATATATAGCCTATAGCCTTCCTCGATAAATAAGCTATCTAACACTGAAAGAATTTTTCAAATCGAACCAGTAGTTCCTGAGATTAGCGCGTTCAAACAAACAAACAAACAAACTCTTCAGCTTTATATATTAGTATAGATTAACTAGCTTTTGAGTGCGACTTCATCCGCGGGTTACTTTGGGCAACGCTAACCCGCTACTTTGTTTATATAGTTGAGTTAAAAGTACGATATCTCCTAAGATATTCATTAAAATCGAATAATGTGAAGGGCAATTTTGTTCGAAATTATATATTAACTAGCTTTCGCATACCAGTTTTTTCCTTTTCACCTTAAAAACTGGGAAAAGTCATATATAAATTACCTTTTAAGGGTTCCGTAGCCAAATGGCAAAAAACGGAACCCTTATAGATTCGTCATGTCTGTCCGTCCGTATGTCATACCCTTTTTCCTCCGAAACTATGAGCACCACACTATTCAAACTTTATAGTATATGTATCGTGTGAACTGATAAGAAACTCAGAAAAATATATATATATTGGGGTTCCCCATACATTGAACTGAAACTCAAATATATTTTTTCATCGTACCCCCACGTGTGGGGTATCAATGTGTAGAGCTTGAAAAATAATATCGAGGTTTCTAATATCATTTTTTTTATGAATTGAATAGAGTGCGCGAGAGACACTTCCAAAGATGAAAAAATTGTGTCCCCCCCCTCTAATTTATAAACTATGGGGTCCAAAAAAATAAAATGTATGATGTACATTACCATAAAATCTAACAACGAAATTTAGTTTGAACGATTTCTGGTATGTAGTTTTTTTATACGACATAAATTAGTTGCAATGTAAACTTCTCACCAAATTGTGTCAATAGATGGCGTTGGCAGTAGTTTACACCGCGCAAGCAATGCGTTTCCAGAATTCATATAGTCAAATGTAATCCATTTGGAATTTATATAGAGTACGGCTACTAATTAAATTAATTTAAAGAAACGTACAGTGTGTTTAGGTGGAATCCTTAATTTTCATATTTTTAAAATTTTCTTATAACTTCGTCTTTTTGTAATGATCCGAGCAATTTGAGATTATCTTCTTGCACGTATGAACGTCGGTATTTGTTTTTTAATTTATTTTTAGGATTCCGTAATCCGTATCCAAATGGCAAAAACAGAAACATCGTATATTTGTAATGTCTACCTGTCCGTCCGTATGTCACACTTTTTTCTCCGAAACTATTAGTACTATACTATTCAAACTTAGTAAGTATAATTATGAGTTCTGTGAACCACTAAGATTTCGACATGAAACTTGAAGAAAAATTAATATATTTTAAGGTTCCCCATACATTGAACTGCAACTCGAAAAATTTTTATGCATCATACCCACACGTATCAATGTGTAGGTCTTGAAAAATGATGATGATGATTGATGATTTATTTTATGTTACTTGCTGCTGCGGAACCCTCCACGGCCGAGTCCGACTCGATTGCAAAAACTTAAATATGCAAGATTTATTATTCGTGGCAAATAGTCCTCATACTTAATTTTAGCTTTCTACCTTGTAAACTGTGATAACCCCCAACTTAAAAAGTTTTGGAGTCCAAATATACATATATGTATATATCACTATACTTAGGAATCCCCTCCCCCTAAATCTAAAGGTTTACATTTTTTGTGACATATAATACTGAAAAAAGTCTGGTATAATATCCCCCTTTCCCCTCTCTTTTAGGGTTTTTGGGGCCGATTTCCGAAAAAAGAAAAATAAAAGATTTATTGTTTGTGACTTACACCCCTTATACCAATTTTAGCTTTCCTACCGGAAAATCAGATATGATACTTCCCCTATTTGATGGGCTGGGGGTGGCAAAAATATGCCATATTTTTTCGTTTCTGACAAATAGTCCGCATACCAAATTTCAGCGTCGTACTACAAAATTGCGGAATGTTCCATACAAACTTCCAACCCCCATTTTAGGGAAGTGGGGGGTGAAAACGGGACAAAGTAGCCTAAAACCTATTCTAGGTTACCTTCTATCAACATACTAAGTTTCAATAAAATCTACCTTTAAAACTGCGAAAAATTGGATATGATACTTCCTCCTCTATTTGAAGGGTTTGGGGGTGGATTTTTGAAAAAATATGCCATATTTTTTCGTTTCTGACAAATAGTCCGCATACCAAATTTCAGCGTCGTACTACATAATTGCGGAATGTTCCATACAAACTTCCAACCCCCATTTTAGGGAAGTGGGGGGTGAAAACGGGACATAAAGTAGTCTAAAACCTATTCTAGGTTACCTACTATCAACATACCAAGTTTCAATAAAATCCGTTCAGCCGTTTAGGCGTGAAAGCGTAACAAACAGACAGANGACTTCATCCGCGGCAATAGTTACTTTGGGCAACGCTAACCCGCTACTTTGTTTATATAGTTGAGTTAAAAGTACGATATCTCCTAAGATATTCATTAAAATCGAATAATGTGAAGGGCAATTTTGTTCGAAATTATATATTAACTAGCTTTCGCATACCAGTTTTTCCTTTTCACCTTAAAAACTGGGAAAAGTCATATATAAATTACCTTTTAAGGGTTCCGTAGCCAAATGGCAAAAAACGGAACCCTTATAGATTCGTCATGTCTGTCCGTCCGTATGTCACACCCTTTTTTCTCCGAAACTATGAGCACCACACTATTCAAACTTTATAAGTATATGTATCCTGTGAACCGCTATAAAGTTTTGATAAGAAACTCAGAAAAAAAAATATATATATTGGGGTTCCCCATACATTGAACTGAAACTCAAAAATTTTTCATCGTACCAATGTGTAGAGCTTGAAAAATAATATCGAGGTTTCTAATATCATTTTTTTATGAATTGAAAAGTGCGCGAGAGACACTTCCAAAGATGAAAAAATTGTGTCCCCCCCTCTAATTTCTAAACTATGGGGTTGATAAAATCCAAAAAAATATGATGTACATTACCATAAAATCTAACAACAAATTTAGTTTGAACGATTTCTGGTGTGTAGTTTTTTTTTATACGTCATCAACAGTGAACCACTATTTTCTCATATTAAAGCTAAGTGCCTAAGTAAATAAAAATATTTTTTAACGTTACTTGTTGCTTATTTCATGCTTACAAATTCTAAAAATGTAAATTATATTAGAAAATCTATTAATATCTGCCATATAAGTAAAATTAGTTGCAATGTAAACTTCTCACCAAATTTGTCAATAGATGGGTTGGCAGTAGTTTACACCGCGCAAGCAATGCGTTTCCAGAATTCATATAGTAAATGTAACCACTGGATTTTATATATAGTACGGCTACTAATATATGTTAAAATTTGTGCAGTGTATTTGGTGAATCCTTAATTTTCATAAATTTTTCGCATAACTTCGTCTTTTTGTAATGATCCAAGTAATAATTATCTTTTTGCACGTATGACGTCGGTATTGTTTTTTAATTTATTATTAGGATTCCGTATCCAAATGCAAAAACAGAACCATCGTATATTTGTAATGTCTACCTGTCCGTCCGTATGTCACACTTTTTTCGCCGAAACTATTAGTACTATACTATTCAAACTGTAAGTATAATTATGTTCTGTGAACCACTATAACATTTCGACATGAAACTTGAAGAAAAATTAATATATTTTAAGGTTCCCCATACATTGAACTGCAACTCGAAATTTTATGCATCATACCCACACGTATCAATGTAGGTCTTGAAAATGATGATGATGATTGATGATTATTTTATTATGCTGCTGCGGAACCCTCCACGGCCGAGTCCGACTCGATTGCAAAAACTTAAATATGCAAGATTTATTATTCGTGGCAAATAGTCCTCATACTTAATTTTAGCTTTCTACTTTAAACTGTGATACCCCCAACTTAAAAGTTTTGGAGTCAAATCCATACTTCCATACTAATATTATAAATGTGAAAGTATCTCTGTCTGTCTGTTTGTTACGCTTTCACGCCTAAACGGCTGAACGGATTTTATTGAAACTTGGTATGTTGATAGTAGGTAACCTAGCATAGGTTTTAGGCTACTTTATGTCCCGTTTTCACCCCCCACTCCCCTAAAATGGGGTTGGAAGTTTGAATGGAACATTCCGCAATTTTTGTAGTACGACGCTGAAATTTAATGTGCGGACTGTTTGTCAAAAACGGAACAATATGGCATATTTTTTTCAAAAATCCACCCCAGACCTTCAAATAGGGGAGGAAGTATCATATCCGATTTTTCGCAGTTTTAAGGTAGATTTATTGAAACTTGGTATGTTGACAGTACGTAACCTAGAATAGGTTTTAGGCTACTTTTTGTCTCGTTTTCATGCCCCACTCCCCTCGAATGGGCTTGGAAGTCTGTATGGAACATTCCGCAATTTTGTAGTACGACGCTGAAATTTGGTATGCGGACTATTTGTCAGAAACGAAAAAATATGGCATATTTTTTTTCAAAATCCACCCCAAACCCTTCAAATAGGGACGAAGTATCATAACCAATTTTCCTCAGTTTTTAAGGTAGATTTTATTGGAACTTGTATGTTGATAGAAGTAACCTAGAATACATATGTGTGTATTTTTTTTTCGGAAATGGACACCAAATCCTTTAAAGTTAGGGGAAGGGAATCCTACTAAGGATTATATATACATATATATATATATATATTATATATATTATATATATAATTGAGAAAAAAATCAGAAATCAGAATTTTACCCAAAAACGTTTATACTTATATAATATATAAATATATATGTAATTAGTGATGTTATATGTAGTAGTAGTAGTAGTAAAACACTTATTGCTCACAAGTACACAAAAAATAAATAAAAAACAGTAAAATGACAATACTGTGGCAAAGGCGGCCTTATCGCTGCAAGCGATCTCTCCAGGCAACCTTTGGTAAGGAACAATGCCGGAAAATAGAGGTAGTGCACAAGCAAACTGAACAAAAATATTCAAAAGCATACATACATATACATAAATACAACAATACAATATCACAAATATAAATAAATATATACACATATCAATATATATATATATATATATATATATATAGATACATATAAAAAATAATACCATATTAATAGAAAATAACAAAGTTAAACATATAATTTACGAATATATTATAAAATAAATAAATTGTGAAATAATAATATGTAGACAGTTCAATGAAATTAAATAACAGAATTTAATAAATACTGACGAAGCTTGTTCTTAAAGTGACTAGTGACTTAGCGTGTCGAATTCAGATGGCAAACTGTTCCAAAGAAACGTAGCTCTAACAGTAAAAGATTCCTTAAAATAGCCAGACTTCGTAAAAGAGGCTTTAACACATTATCTGACTTGGACCTAAGATCTCGCGGTATGTATAGATATGTTTTTTTTTAAATAGACCCCAAAACCTTTAAAGGTGTGGGGGGAGGCCTATGTTTAGTTATATATATCCACAAAATTGACCCCGACACCTTTTGAATTGGGGGAGAGGAGGGATTCGTTTATGGAAATGGACTCCAAAACTTTTAAACTTGGGCGGGGGATTCCTATGTACAGTGATATATATGAATACATAATTTTCTTTAGAAATTTAAACAGTTTACAAGGTAGAAAGCTAAAAATAAGTCTATTTGTCATGAACAATAAATCTTGCATATTGAAGTTTTTGCAAACTGGCCCTTAAAGCCTTAAATAAGAAAAAGAAGAAGCAGTGTTGCAGTGTTGAAATTATTCTGTTTTCGTTACCAAGTTGATGGCTCCACTTTCCTGGTAACGAAAACAGAATAATTTTGTCATCCCGAATTTAACGCGGGCGAAGCCTCGGGCAAAAGCTAGTATACATATATATGTATATATCACAATACTTAGGAATCCCCTCCCCCTAACTCTAAAGGTATACATTTTTTGTGACATTTAATACTGAAAAAAGTCTGGTATAATATCCCCCTTTCCCCTCTCTTTTAGGGTTTTTGGGGCCGATTTCCGAAAAAAGAAAAATAAAAGATTTATTGTTTGTGACTTACACCCCTTATACCAAGTTTTTCCTCAGTTTTAAAGGTAGGAAACCTTTAAAACTGCGGAAAATCAGATATGATACTTCCCCTATTTGATGGGCTTGGGGGTGGATTTTAGAAAAAAAAATATGCCATATTTTTTCGTTTCTGACAAATAGTCCGCATACCAAATTTCAGCATCGTACTACAAAATTGCGGAATGTTTTATACTAACTTCCAACCCCCATTTAAGGAAAGTGGGGGATTAAAACGGGACAAAAGTAGCCTAAAACCTATTCTAGGTTACCTTCTATCAATATACCAAGTTTCAATAAAATCTACCTTAAAAACTGCGAAAAATTGGATATGATACTTTCTCCTCTATTGGAAGGGTTTGGGGGTGGATATTTGAAAAAAAATATTATGACACATTTTTTCATTTATGACAAATAGTCTGCATACAAAATTTCAGCGTCGTACTACAAAAATTGCGGAATGTTCCATACAAACTTCTCACCCCCATTTTAGGGAGTGGGGGGTTAAAACGGGACAAAAAGTAGCCTAAAACCAATTCTAGGTAACCTTCTATCAACATACCAAGTTTCAATAAAATCTACCTTAAAAACTGCGAAAAATTGGATATGATACTTTCTCCCCTATTTGATGGGTTTGGGGGTGGATTTTTGAAAAAAGATATGCCATATTTTTTCGTTTCTGACAAATAGTCCGCATACTAAATTTCAGCGTTGTACTACATAATTGCGGAATGTTCCATACAAACTTCCAACCCCCATTTTAGGGAAGTGGGGGGTGAAAACGGGACATAAAGTAGCCTAAAACCTATGCTAGGTTACCTACTATCAACATACCAAGTTTCAATAAAATCCGTTCAGCCGTTTAGGCGTGAAAGCGTATCAAACAGACAGACAGACAGAAAGACAGAAAGACAGAAAGACAGACAGACAGACAGAGAGACTTTCACATTTATAATATTAGTATGGATACTCGTAATGAATATCGTATTTATTTGGATAAGTAAAATCATAGACTTGTAAAAAATACCAGACAGAGTGTCACTTAATATAACATGTGTACCCGAAATGTCAGCTGCTGTCTATGTTTGAATGAATTTAGGGTTACCAGGCTACTATACCTTTATTTCCCCTAAAATAAAACATTAAATACATATTTTAATCTTTTAAATTTAATAAGTCCATGTACATAAAAGCTAGAAACAAATAACGAACTGAAGGTTTAATCTAAATTGATGCACAATTTTGGAGTCCCATTATTTCCACTAAAATTTACTACGAGTTATTCTTTAATACATATTTTACCTTTTGATGAAGTGAATGCTTAGCAACACGTTGATATCCTCTTTTAGTTAAATAAATGTCTCTCTTATAAAAAGGTTACTGCAAATAACGCTGTGTTTGTTTGGCATCCATGCCATTTCATTATTGTTTCTATCCATTTATTTCTCCGTATTGTGTTGTTTTAGGAAATCTAGTATAGACATAGCAAAATAAATGATTTCCTAATTCAGGTATGTAATAAGTTTATCAAAAATTATATTTTCCCTTATTTTGGGTAATTTCCTGAAGTATACGATAGCAACACAGCAATTTTGACAAACGAATTTCTGATATTTTTTGTATAACGATTTAAATGTTTTAAACTAAAAATATGTTATTGAATTATTCATTTACCTACGAAAAGTAATTCCTGGATTATTTTCCTTTTGGTCACTGCGGTTTATACAGCAATTCACAACACAAGCCATCTTTTGGTTTTTCCAACGTTATGTTTGTCAGATGCACGTCAAGTCTTAATATTTTGACGTATTCCATACAAAATCCGGCCAGATTTTCACACACTTTTATGTTAGCGAGACTACGTCCGGTATTTTTTATACGTCCATGGTATTAATATAATGTTTATGAAAACACCTTCGCAAATAATGCATTATTTTAGATATTTTTTTTAGTAAAAAAGAAGAGTATGCTATATTAGGGCGAGCTGACCTTAAAAAATAGACATATGCTGTCGCGGACTTATTTTAAGAACTTCTAAAGAGGAATAATACTGTCATACATGACTTTTTTTCGAAACTTAAACCGTTTGCGCAGCGGAAGCTCTCAGTGGAAAACCCCCAGATTTTGAAACATTCTTCCTTGCATCTCTGCTCGATATATGCTTAGTGTGATGAAGTATATCCTATAGCCTTCCTCGATAAATAAGCTATCTAAACCCCCCCGCAACGCCCTAAGCCGAGGTTCGAGTCCCGTTCGGGGACGCCCTTAGGCTCGTTGTGTAAATTTTAAGGCTGAGAGCCATCTGCGCTCGCCACTTGCCCGGTGAAGCTGTAAAGGCCATCTGCGGCCAACAGCAGTAGTCAGTTCGAAAAAAAAAGAATCTAACACTGAAAGAATTTTTCAAATCGGACTAGTAAGTAGTTACTGAGATTAGCGCGTTCAACTCACAGATTTAAGAATATTCTGGAATCTATGGTTCAACCGAACAAACAAACTCTTCAGCTTTATAATATTAGTATAGATATAATTTGAGCACTACCTACAGGTCATTGGTCGCTCGCACTCATTTTGCGCCAGATATCCCAGTCCTCCGCTTTTCTCATCCAGCCTCCACCAGCGATCTCTAGCCCTACCCTACACTCGCCAATACGCGGTCTCCACTCCAGAACTCGTCTGCTCCAAAGCCGTCAACGATATTATGGGACCAGTCCACTGCACTGCAACTTGCTGATCCGGCGAGCTATGTCAGACCCTACCACCTAGGAAATAGTGACGGTATTCTTTTAACAAGCCACACGACTCGTTGCAAATTATATTTTAAGTATCAAACAAAAACGTTACTAACCGGTCACATGGCCTTGTACTCTACCTCGAGGCTATATATAGGGTTACCTGAGAATCCCTTACTATTATACGTACATAAATTAAATTGGTATGTCTGCTTAAAATATTGAAATAACGGTTTTTTAATTTATGCATATCCATATACATATGAGAGCGTCGGTGGCTCAATGGTGTGGACTGTCGCCTTCCTACCGGGAGGGCTGAGGTTCAAATCCCGACACGTATCAAGTGTTTTCAAATTTTCGAAAATATATGTACGTTATCCGACGCTCTTACGGTGAAGGAAAACATCGTGAGGAAACCTTCATGCACGCCTGCGAAGAGATTCGAAGGTAGTGTGTGAAGTCGTCCAATCCGCACTGGGTCCGCGTGGACGACTAAGGCCTAATCACCCTATACGGATAGGCTCGTGCCCCTCGGTGGGGACGTTTAATGAGCTGATGATGATGATACATATAAATAAAATTCAGTGCCAGCAGATATCGTCCCGTAAATAGTAAGTACTGCTTTGCACTTCTGTGTTTCGGAATGAGGGCACTGTAGATAGTAAAATTAAGAAATTAACTAAGGATTAAATCAAGTTTCAATTTTTGTACTGATTAATGTAAAAGTGTCTTAATTACAAGTATTTAAGCTTTCTTAAAGTTCTTTATTACAAAATGGAGAAGAAAAACGGTAATTTTAATATTTGTAATATTAAAATTACCGTTTTTTCTTCATTCATATGAAAATATATACGGTACATGCACCAAAATAACAGTCTGTTGGTTCCGGGTAATTAATGAAACAGCTTTTGTCTGTTTTATACTTATGGATTGTGACAGCCCTATTACAAATTTGGCAGCCTAACTTTTATTCGAATGCAAACAAAAACAAGCCATACACATCAAGTTGCAAAACCTATTTATCAGTCGTAACGGTTTGAACGAAAAATAGATCTAAGCCTAGTTAAGTCAGGGCTAATTTTTAGACGCCGTAAAAACATGTCTCTGCCTACCCTTCTGGGACCAAGGCGTGAGCTTTATTTATTTATTTTATTTTTTAAAAACATGTGTGTTGGCTTGTTCTACCGTGGGACGTTAAATAGGCTGATGATGAAAAATCAAGAGGTGTTATAAGTTAGACTTGTCTGTGTCTGTCTATGGAATACGGATTCGTAGTTTTAAGAATTTGTTTTTTTAATTGAAAGCCGAGTAAGCTTTGTTCATGGGAATCGGTCCGGGGTCCGGGGGGTTGTCATCGGCGTGGTTTAACTTAAAATTAAAGACTGATCACGAGATTTGCTGCCGCAATCTTGAGAAACGTCGCAGAATCCTGAAATATCAGGACAAATCCTACTTCGAGGTACTTACGGATCATTTCACTTTAGACGACCTATTTGGTGTAATGGTTGAGACGTCGGCTGCTACACCAAGAGTTCCGGTTTATATCCCTGGGCAGTACAAACATTTGTGTGCATTCACATGTCTGTTTGTAATGGTCTGGGTGTTTACTATGTATAATATATATGTATTTACAAAAAATGTACATTAATATGTTTTTCCGTTGTTTAGTAACCATAATACAGGATTCACGCTTAACTTGGGGCTAGTGCTGTGTGAATGTTAGTGGAAAATGAATGCCCAAATGAATTCCCCTGCCAACTTCCCTTTCGAAGTTATGACAATCCAAAATTTATATTCGACAAGTAGCTATATGTATACAAGTACGTGCACATATATATATTTTATACCCATGACTAATTACAGGAAATAACTGAAGTCATACAACTTGTGCAAACCAGTTGGTTTTACCTAATTGATAAGTTGTTATCAGTTAAACACCTTTTACGTTACATTATTTTCATAAGAGCATTACCCTTATAGGGGTAAAAGACCTGCGATTAAGCAAACTTCCCTAATCAGGTGGTAGACTCGGTATAGTACGATTAACGAAAGATGACCACTGCGTTGGAGTAATTTTTTGGCTCCCTGTGGCAGTGTGCGGTGGTGGCGACGACTGAAATTCTAGTATTTTGGTTTACTCTCATCACATGTTTCAATATCTCACAATTGTATTGATTCACTATCTTAAAAATAGTATTCATCTTGCGCAGAAGGCCGCTATTTGTGGTCATCTTTCGTGAATCGTACTATACTTTCCGGTTCCGGACTTGAGACTACATAAAATAGGTAAATCTTTTATAGGAAGATGTATAAAGTTTTTCAATAAGGTACCGCAAATATTGTAGAGTTGCCCTTTCATATGTTTAAAGTTAGAATCAAACAACACCTCTCTAAAAAAGGGTACTACACTATTGACGAATATTTATGTGTTAAAAATCCGTGGTCTTAAACTGTTCAGTTATTTCAGTGTTTATGATATATTGTTACATTAAGGAATTGTTTTTAAAAAAAGGCAACACTGTTGAGTTTTCTTGGGTGCTTCTTTCTCAACAGGCCAAACCACTGAAGCGCTTTTTTTTTCAAAGCATCAAAACTCATATTTTTAGTTTAGTATTTAAATCGTTTTTTATTATATTTTTGTATATTTCTTGACGTTCATAAGTGCTTTTTGTAAGCCTAATTTGGAATAAATGTTTTTGACTTTGACTTTGATACTGAGTCGTCTAGGTACCACCACAGTGCCAGATATTGTCCGACAAGATATAATAATAGATAGGAATGTTTTGCACTTATGTGTTTCGGGATGAGGGCACTGTGGCTAGTAAAATGTACCGTGTTAAGAGGCCTAACATGTATCGTCTCTGGTGACGGGCACAGGGTAGGGTTGACGGAAAGTAATGACTACCTTCTGTTGTCGACACCGAATGGACATACAATTTTGTCGGAGCCCACACCCCTGTATTTGCATGTCTGGCTTATTATAAGAAAGAAAGAAAGAAAAACATTTATTGACCACACAGTTACACATTTACATCTATATTACAATTAAAATATGACACAAAGGCAGGAAAAAAGGTATGAACATTAAAAAAAAAAACACATGCGGTCAAATGGGCCCGGTCTCAGCATAGGCTGCCGTGACAAATAAGTATTATCACGGTAGCGCTGTATTCTGACGAGACCCAGGTGACGCCATATAAATAAATAAATAGGTACCTTAAATATTTATGTCTAAGTTTTTTTTGTATCATAGAACCTGAAGTACTAATTTTGAGGACAGTCTCACCCAGTCCCATACACTATTTTGGCGGCTGCCTGTTTATTGATTGCAACAGTGTGCCGATTTTTAGTTTACTAAAAGGTTAACCTAAATTGAACAAAGATATTCCTTTGCATTTTATTTTTAGATTAATTAAGGCACGATTCGTACCCTAATTAATCTTTAAATAAAATAAAATGCGTACCGTACGAATAGTTAACATAAAATTAATTAATAGCTGTTGTGATGCAGGAAAAAACACGTTATAATATGAGGAAAATATACTTATATGTATATAAATAGATATTTATATCGATATGTACTGTTAAAAAAATAATAATTACACGAAGATATGTGTAATTATTTTTTTAACTGTACATATCGACGCTTAAAAGCTAAACTGCTGTAACCCCCACATAAGTTATATGCACAGGTTACAGCAGTTTCGCTTTTTACCGTCATCATCAGCTCATTTAACGTCCCCACCGAGGGGCACGAGCCTACGCGTATAGGGTGATTAGGCCTTAGTCGTCCACGCGGGCCCAGTGCGGATTGGACGACTTCACACACAACCTTCGAATCTCTTCGCAGGCGTGCATGAAGGTTTCCTCACGATGTTTTCCTTCACCGTAAGAGCGTCGGATAACGTACATATATTTTTCGGAAATTCGAAAATACATTGGTACGTGTCGGGATTTGAACCTCAGCCCTCCCGGTAGGAAGGCGACAGTCCACTCCACTGAGCCACCGACGCTTACACAAAATAATAGCTAATTTAATGCTTATCTTACTAGGTAGTAGACTCGGTACTGACCCGTCGAGGTAGGTACCACCACAGTGTCTGATATCATGAAACAGAAATGTTTTGCACTTCTTTTATGTGTTCGGTATGAAGGCACTGTAGCTAGTGAAATTACCGAGTATAAGAGATCTAACATCTGTTGTCTCGGGTGACGGGCGCAGTGCGACATTGATGGAGGATAATAACTGTCAATCAGTTGTTGGACTCCTTCAATGCCGCTCTGTCATGGTCATGCGTGTCACAATCAGGTGAGCGTCCTGTACACTTTAACATATTAAAGCCTTAAAATCATGCAGAAAATTATAATGCAGTTAATGAAACTCCTTCGTGAACATTAAGGCTGAGAGCCATCTGCGCTCGCCAATTGCCCGGTGAAGCTGTAAAGGCCATCTGCCGCCAACAGCAGTAGTCAGTTCGAAAAAATGGAAAAAAAACCTCTGTTGTCTAGTGGTAAAAGCAACAGATCGATCACTGCGTTATCCATGGTACGCGGTTTCGATTCTTCGGGAAACCTTATAATGAGAAGTCACTTTGTGCGTGTGCTTCAAGCTGTAATACTCATATTTCAATGTTATCAGTGTACATGACGATCTGGACTCTCACCTGATGGTAAGTGATACGCCTGACCGTCACAGGCCGGCTTTAAAAGAGACCTACAACCGATAGACAGTTGTTATTCTCCGTCAATGTCGCATTGCGCCCGACACCAGGAACAACAGATGTTAGGTCTCTTATTTTACTAGAATAGATGTTAGGACCTCATATTTGAAATCTCAATGAAAACACTAAAAAATAGTCGCACGTGTAAAAAAAAGGTAACACTTTAGTTTCGGAGTTAAACTTCTGTTTAATATAGAATGTCATTGGAGTTATAGGTTGGCGAGGATTATGGCTTGAACGTCAAGCTGATGATGACGTTATTATTAATTAACTAACAAATTATGCAAATAACGGTACAGCATTTTCCTCATCAGGTACTTGTCTTTAATACATACTTTAAATACATGTGTACTCGCTTTTTCGTAATCACATTGGTACGTGATTTGAACCTGCACCAGATTGGTAGGCTATAGTCCACACCACAGAATTAATTATCATCATCGTCATCAGCTCATCAAGGGGCACGAGCCTACCCGTGGCGGGTGTATAGGCCTGAGCAGTGGCGTGCACAGAGATTATGAGTAGGGTATGCTAAGTGAGTGACACTAATCGGAAGAACAATAAATAATTCATGTTTTGATGACAGCTTGGTCTCAAATCTGTAGAGGAAAATGGGCGAATAAGTGGGAATCATTTAAATTATGTTGGCGATTTCACTGTTTGTCTAGAATCACAGGGTATGCACTGTTTATTTGCAATATGGAGTGCATGTCACTGGGCTCTAGTCGTCCACGCGGGCCCTGTGCGGGTTGGACGACTTCACGCACAACCTTTGAACTCATTATACCTAACACGAATTTCATGAGCCAATGACAACAAATAAAAAGGAATGGAAGTAAACAAACAAAAAGGAATTATTTGCGATATTTAAGTCAAAAAGGTCATTAAGACGGACGCACACCGGTTGACCTCAAAAACCTGTATTGTGATTACTTCACCGGGAATCCACAGCATGATCGTGACGTAACGGACTTTCGATTTCTATGAAATATAAAACTGACAGTGAAGCATTACATTTTATAGTAATGTGCAAATAAAATAAGATTTGATAGATTATTTTATTCTGTAGTCTTTACTGGGAATTTCATTACACAATTTAACCAAATTAGTTTGTCAAATTGATCGTCATTTTATTATTTAATAAACGTCAGCGGAATAACAAAAAACCTGACGAACTTAAACCAATACTCATCCACAGAGGAAGTAGGATCGAAGGAATCGCTGCTTGACAATGTTGCTACCTCAGTTTTAGAAAAAGGGCTTTTTGAGAAGTTTAAAAGAGCTAGATAGGGCTAAATTGAGCATTTAAAGATTTCTGTTCTAAAAATGCTAAAATAGTCATGTAATGGAGCCGTTGTTATTTTTTTAAAGCGTCTAAAAAAACGTTATCATGACCGATGAAATAGCCAAAACGTACTTGCCAGCATATATAGTATTTTCATAATTTGGTATTATTTCAAGACATTGAAAAATAGCTAGATTGCTCTTTTCGGGCTAAATCGTTAAAAAAGGAGTTCACCTATGCTAAAAAGTGCTAGATCTAGCAACACTGCTGCTTGAATGTTACCAAAAAAAGAAAACTTCGGAAAGTCAATTGAGGGCTTCAAGCAAAGACAAAGATTATACTTAAAAGGTTCCATATCAAGATCTAAAATCACACCTTCATTTTGAACCAAGCAGAATAGGGGTCAAGACCATTAAAAATCGCGCAGGCGGCATTTTGTTAGTGTCAAAACTATAAAAGAAAACAACAACAAAATTATTATACTGCTAATTGAGTGAGTCATATTATTATGCAAATGATAGAAAGACGAGGTCACATTGCTTTCAAGGATGATTAACTAGAATACTTGGACAATTTTATTTAAATTAACCGAAAATATATTTCGAAGTCTCAAAGTTTATTGGCAGCGCCAAAGAAAAAATAGATGTTTTCTTTTTTTTAAAGTTTTTTAAGTTTTTTATCAAGCGAAATTTTTATTAGTTTTTGTAGCTGATTGATAGCAGCAAACGTAAAAGGCGAAAAATGTTGTTTCGCTGAGTTTCCCCCTGCGTATTTTTACTTTTTCCTGTAAATTTCTGAACTAACTAAATGCTGGCAACACATTTGTTATTTCGAGTTCAAGCTCCTCGCTTAATATGGGGCTAGATGGCGCTGTGTGAATGTCAGTGGATATTTATTATTATTATATATTTTGTTTTCGTTTAATTTCAGTACGACTGTGCGTGGTGGAAGGAAGGGGCGCTTACAGACTGTCATCGAAATACTGTCCAGTACTGGACAAGGAGAATTCTGGGGTCGAGTGCGTGCTTGGGACAGATCGGTGAGTGCTAATGTTTTTTTACTTTTTATATTCATCATCATCATCATCAGCTCATTAAACGTCCCCACCGAGGGGCACGAGCATACCCGTATAGGGTGCTTAGGCCTTAGTCGTCCACGCGGGCCCAGTGCGGATTGGACGACTTCACACACAACCTTTGAATCTTTTCGCAGGCGTGCATGAAGGTTTCCTCACGATGTTTTCCTTCACCGTAAGAGCGTCGGGTAAGGTACATATATTTTTGGAAAATTCAAAACACATTGGTACGTGGCGGGATTTGAACCTCAGCCCTCCCGGTAGGAGGGCGACAGTCCACACCATTGAGCCACCGACGCACTGACTTTATATTACCTAGTGTTATATAGAAACTCCTTGGAATAAGACGGCTGCGTTCGTCTCAATGAATAACAACTCGGCTATATATATAAGAATACGCATTTTTTAAGGAGGCCAGGTCATATCTTTCCGGGAACGTGTCAGGTATCAACTGATTCCATATTAGTCGAACATGGCAGAAAATTTCGACCAGAACGAAGTGTAGAAGACCACTAAGCATCAAGATGTGTAGTTGAAATCTGGTATTCTCCTTTGAAGTACGTAATACCAATTTCTTAGCTCGTCGAAATGAAGCGGCTAACGCGTCCGTCGAAAATCGTGGAGATCAAGCAACTATCGCATGGCCATAATCGGATGGGTGACCGATTTTTTTTTTCTTGAGAGCATGTAAGGTGCTTTGGAAACCAAGTAAGGCGCTGGTTGGTTGCCTACTACCTTGGGTTGGTAGTCATTCACGTGGTTGGTTCTGACCAGACGTCCCTTCAACTCGTTACAGTCCCCTGCTGGACATAGTTCCCCTTGTGCGCCAGACAACGACCACTAGCCTACGCCAGATCAGTCCGCTTTCCTCATCCAGCCTCCACCAGCAAGTAATCGGCCCGGGCGACTTACGCTACGCTTGCCAAGACGCGGTCTCCATTCCAGAACTCGTCTGCTCCAACGGACATCGGTTCTGCGACAAACGTGACCAGTCCACTGCCACTTCAGCTTGCTGATCTAGCGGGCTATGTCGGTCACTTAAGTTCTCTTACGCATATTCTGGGGGTCTATCTGAAGATATAATAAGAACATCTTCAGATAGACCCCGAGCATAGCTCGCTTCATTGCCCGTTGAGTATCTAATAAATCCTCATATTACAGACTCGACTGCCTCCGAAGGATCAGCAAAGGGACGGTAGACTTCGGAGTCTTCAACCCTGAGGATCTGGTGGCCGCTCAGTGGGCAAAAATCGATGTGCTAGTGACAAACGAACTTCGCACCAGAGCTAGTAAGTATTTTAATTATTCACTCTTTAACCTGTTTTTAGATCTGGAGATGCAGTGAGAAGCTTTGTTGCGGGAAGGTGTCTTATTAGACCCCAAACCCACTAAAACGAAACGTAACTCCATTCACCAGGAGACGGGGTTACAGAAAACATAATGACACGTCGCGACTCAGTGATTTCCTGCTAGCGTTAGTCCTAGATGCCAAGTCTTAGAAACGGTTCTATCCATATTTCCATCTCTGTAACCACTGATATAAAAAGATTAAAAGACAAAACTGTAACCACTGATATAAAAAGATTAAAAGAGTAACTCGAGTTTCTTGCCGGCTCTTCTCGAAGATCCTACTTATTCCGAACTGGTGGTAGAGTCACAAAAAATATGATAATAATAACAATTGACGATTCAAAAGTATCTGTAACAGATTTATTTGAATAAAGATTTTTTTTTCTTTCTTTCTTTCTATAACCTATGATAAAACTTATTTTAGCTATGATAATATAATGATCCTGAAGATCTTGTGGCTGCTAACTAAGCAAACTTCGATGTGCTGGTGATAAACGTATCCATTCATATTCGCCTTGAACCGTAACGTCTGTTCAATCTATTGCAAAATGAGAGAGTATGTCCACCCCATTCTGTGACAAACATCCCTTTTTCTTTCGCTTTTCACATCCAGCTTCCCCAGCGGCCTTTCGCATGTAATCTACGCTTGGCAACGCGGTCTTCGATACAGCGCTCGTTATGTAATTTTCCAATATGACATAATTTAATTACTTACTAGCTATTCCCTGAGTTGTAAGATATTCTCCCGCAGTAGGTAAAACATAGCTTAGAATCGCTTCGTTAAGTCATGCGATGCGCGGCCGCTTCGCGGTAAAACATAGCTTTGATTTAAAGCAACGTTTTGTCTTAAATAAAAGTACTTAGCCTATGTTTTTCCTTATTACATCAGCTACCCGCCAAAAGAAGTCCCGTCCAAATCCATCCAGCCGTTTCAGAGATTACCCGGAACAAACAGACAGACCGACAAATAGACAAAAAATTAAATTAATTCTATTTTAGTGTATGAAACTTATATACCTATATTCATATGAATGAAGAAAAAAATTGTTATTCCAATATTATAAACAAACACTCCAATTTTATTTAAATGTAAAAGATAATAATTATCATGAAAATACTCTTCATCTAGCGCAGAACGCATTGATCTGTCATCTTTCGTGAATCGTACTAATGATGACGAATAAACGCATGTTTCTTCAGGACCGTTCGAGCGCTCCATAGTCGCTGTGGTCAACAAGAGAATTCTCACCGATGACTCCACGATGCTGCAGACGATATTGAGAAACAGGACGCTTTGTCATCCTGGCACTGACGTCAATGACTTGCGGCCTATCAGCGACACTCTTTCTGGGGTAAGTTGTTTCTTTGTTCATAGACCTGAAATTAAAAAATCTTTGGTTTAAGTTGTACTATTTGTAGTTTTGTTTTTCTCTTCAACTATTGCAGTCTACTGCTGGACAAAGGTGGTAGCCCATTTGGCGCCAGATATCCCGGTCCTCCTCTTTTATTATCCAGCCTCCGCAAGCGAACTTTCGCAAGTCGTCGGTCCATCGGGCCGGAGGGCGTCCTAAGCTACGCTTGCCGAGACGCGGTCTGTACTCCAGCACTCGTCTGCTCCAACGGCCATCGGTTCTGTGACATACATGACCAGCCAGCCCACTACCACTTCAACTTGCCGATCCCGCGAGCTATGTCCGTTACTTTAGTTATCTTGCGTATAAGATTGCAAGATAAGGTGTTAAAAATAACTTATTACATTACTTAAGTCAAATTTACAAAATATTACTGTCTCCTTCCACAGTACTTAGAGTTCCAAGTGCTGCCAAGGTCCTGCGACCCGGAGTTGTCTATGGCAGAAAATCGAGTGAAGTCCCTCGCAGACTTCTTCGCCAGCTCCTGCAAAGCTGGACCCTGGGTGGTGGACAAGGCACGAGACGCTGAATTGAGTGAGTTCAATTGTTTTGTTCAGGAAATTCAGGTATTTGACAGCTCCTTCTGAGTCGTATATATAATGAAAAATCGTCCTATAATGAAAATAGGCTACAAAGTGCCTGTACCTACAGGCACTTTGTAGCCTATTTTCATTATCATCATCCATCTATAACGTCTATAGACTACACGAAAATAATAAATATATTACGAGTAACTGTAGCTCCGTCAACACTGCCATGCGCCATCCGAGACGATAGAAGGTCTCCATACCCGGTAATTTTGTAAGCGACAGTGCCTTCAACTCGAAACACAGAAGTGCAAAACATTCCTTATTCAGGGGACGATATATGGCACTGCGATGGTACTCGTACCTACCTAGATGACTCAGTACCGAGTCTACCACCTAGATTACCTGTAAGTAATCATTTTTTAGCCTCTTGAACAGGCTCAAGGTTGCTCAGCGTGCTATGTTAGGTGTCTCCCTATGCGATAAAATCCGAAACGAGGATATCCGTAGGCAAACTAGGATGACTGACATAGCCCAGAGGATTAGCGAGTTGTAGTGGCAGGGGTTGGGCACATAGTGCGTGGAACCGATGGCCGATGGGGCGGAAAAGGTTCTCGAGTGGCGTCCGCGTAACCTCACCATACCAGATGGACGGATGACCTGATTAAGGTGGCGGGTAGCAGATGGATGTCAACTGCTAGGGATCGGCCCGCGTGGAAATCATTTGGGGAGGCCTTCGTTCAGCAGTGGACATAATTAGGCTGTAATGATGATGATGATGATGAATTATTTTAAAATGTTTTCTCGTTTCCAGAACGCCAATATCCATCTTTATGTTCCGCATGCGGTTCAACCAGTTGCAACAACCAGGACCGGTACTGGGGTGACACGGGAGCTCTGGCGTGCCTCGTCGAGGTTGGTGACGTTACGTGGGGGGAGCTCGATGACGTCAGGAAATACTTTGGGGTGAGTTCTGTGAATGAGATAGCTCTGGTTAGCATGGAGTGGCAGTCGAATCAGTCAAGCAGGAGGCTACAGATTTTTTCTTGAGTCGACAGAGTTCAAGAGCCGACGTGGTTGCCTAAAACCAGGTATTAGGAGTCTATAAACTACCAAGAAGTAGTTCAGCAGGAGGCACCTCGGGTCGGTGTGGTTTGCTTAAACTCTTGAGAAAAGTACTAGGAGTCCATAATCTACCAAGAGGCTATTCGGCAGAATGCAACACGGGTCGTTGAGGTTGGCTTAAACTCTTGAGCAATGCGCTATAAGTCCATAATCTGCCAAGTGGCTATTTGGCAGCATGCACCACGGGTCGGTGAGGTTTGCTTAAACCCTTGAGGAGTGTACTAGGAGTCCATAAACTACCAAAAGCTGTTCGACCGAAGGCAACACGGGTCGGTGAGGTTGGCTTAAACCCTTGAGGAGTGTACTAGGAGTCAAAACTACCAAAAGGCTGTTCGGCAGGATGCAAGGGTTAGAAAGGTTGGCTCAAATTCGAAAGGAGTGCACTAGGAGATCATATTATACCAAGAGACTTGTTGGTAGTTTATGGAAATGCATATTAAAATGATTTTATGTACGAGTACAATGTTCAGGCTCTTGGGAAACTCGATGGCGCTTTGTAAATGTCAGTGGATATAGTTTTCTTGACTTTTTACTTTTTAATTTATTATAGGTTTCCTTTAACACTGCATCTGGTATTTTAAGTAATTTACATTGAAATGGTCGTCAAATATACTTGTAGTTATTGCTACAAGTATATTTGACGTAGCGATTGAGACGTCGACTGCTACACCAAGGGCTCCAGGTTCGATCCCCGGGCAGTACAACCTTATCCGTTGTTTAGTACCCATTATACAGGCTTCACGCTTAACTTGGGGCTAGATGGCGCTGTGTGAATGTCAGTGGATATTTTCTATTATTATATGGAGAGCATCGGTGGCTCAATGGTGTGGACTGTTGCCCTCCTACCGGGAGGGCTGAAGTTCAAATCCCGCCACGTACCAATGTGTTTCCGAATTTTCGAAAATATATGTAATGTTATCCGACGCTCTTACGGTGAAGGAAAACATCGTGAGGAAACCTTCATGCACGCCTGCGAAGAGATTCAAAGGTTGTGCGTGAAGTCGTCCAACCCGCACTGGGCCCGCGTGGACGACTAAAGCCTAATCACCCTATAGTGGTAGGCTCGTGCCCCTCGGTGGGGACGTTTCAAGAGCTGATGATGATGACATTAAAATAATTAAATATATCTAACTCCCCAGATAACATCGAGCACAGACAAGACGACGTTTCCACCAGCCGAGGATTTCCGCCTGTTGTGCCGGGACGGAAGTAACCAGGCCATTGCAAACGCCACTGAGGACTGCGTGTGGCTGCATAGGCCGTGGCCTGTTATTGTCTCGAAAAGGTAACTAGGCGGAGCACAGATAAAATAATATACTTCGGAGTGATAAACATTGGCCGTCAAGTTATTATATATTGAGAGCATCGGTGGCTCAATGATGTGAACTGACCTTGCCTTCCGACCGGGAGGGCGCAGGTTCGAATCCCGCCACATATCAATGTGTTTTCGAATTTTCGAAATTATATGTATGTTATCCGACGCTCTTACGATGAAGGAAAACATCGTGAAGTAACCTGCGCGCGCCTAGAGATTTAAAGGTTGTGCGTGAAGTCGATCAATCCGCACTGGGCCCGCGTGGACGACTAAGACTATACACCCTACATGGGTAGGCTCGTGTCCCTCCATGGGAACGTATATAGAGCTGATGTCAATTTATTGGGGATAGGGCCGTTACACACCACGCAGGCCCAATGTGGTTTGATGGGTGTTAAGAAATACGGCAGGGATATTGAGATTTTGTGTTTAATTAAAGAGACCAGACAGCTTCGAAGCAAGAAGATATTATTTATCTCCCTCTCTCTTTTCAACCTATCGCAGTCCACTGCTGGACACAGGTCTCCCCTATTTTGCGCCAGATATCGCGGTCCTCCGCTTTTCTCATCCAGCCTCCACTAGCGACCTTTCGCAAGTCGTCGGTTCATCGGACCGGAGGGCGTCGTACACTACGCTTGCCAAGACGGGGTCTTTCTTCTTTATGTATAACATATAAATAAAATTGTAGTGAAAACAATAAGAGCGTCGGTGGCTCAGTGGTGTGGACTGTCGCCTTCCTACCGGGAGCGCTGAGGTTCAAATCCCGACACGTACCAATGTATTTTCGAAAAATATATGTACGTTATCCGACGCTCTTACGGTGAAGGAAAACATCGTGAGGAAACCTTCATGCACGCCTGCGAAGAGATTCGAAGGTTGTGTGTAAAGTCGTCCAATCCGCACTGGGCCCGCGTGGACGACTAAGGCCTAATCACCCCTATACGGGTAGGCTCGTGCCCCTCGGTGGGGACGTTTAATGAGCTGATGATGATGAAAACAATATTTTTTTAAAATGTTGTCTGTCTGTTGGACCGATTTCTACCGGACTTGTTTTAGCAGGTAGCTGATGTAATAAGGAAAAATATTGGGCTACTCTACTACGCACTATATGCCCTGCTACTGCCACTTCAACTTGCTAACCCTCTGAGCTATGTCGGTCAGCCTAGTTCTTCGGATTTTATGGCGTAGGAAGACACCTAACATAGCCCTCTCCATAGCACGCTGAGCAACCTTGAGTCTATTCAAGAGGCCCTTGTTTTACTGCGGGAGAATATAATCCAATTACGCGGGGAACAACTAGTAATTAAATACGTTATACAAACACCAAAAGTAAATTAACTTTGAATTTATACCAACCTTTCCCATCTATTTTGAGAAGGTTGTCTGTAACAGTTCGCTATTCATTAATAAGTTCGCCTAATACACTCCATTTGCTTTGAATGAAATATTGTAATGTTTTGCTTGCGAGTTCCATGTGTAATTATGAATTTTATCTATAAATCTCGCCAAACTTTTTACCCGCTCCGAACTTCGCACAAGACGATGCGCAGTAAAGAAAATTCCTAATACAATACTCACAGACATCCGAATAACAATTAGACTGGACAAGCCGCCAAGTTTATAGGCAGTCCCAGTGTCGCAATTACTTTTCAATTCTTACCTGTGAAAAGATATTATATTTCTTGGTAAATTTTACTGATTCACTGCGATAATGGCATGTTACAATTGCACAGAATGGCATTTTGGAAAAAAAACGGTAATTTCTTCTAAAATTCGTGCATCTTCATTCGTCTCACGGAGCGTAAACTATAGCTAGTGTATGCTCGTTGAGCATACATTTGTCGCACTTTTTAACGCGGCTTGCCCCATCTCCTGTATTGGGAAATCTGTGACAATACTAATAATAATTATATAAAAATTAAAATATAACTAATTCAAATATATTTACAAAAAGCCTAGAAACATAAATAAATACAAAAAGATATTTTATTCATAGGGAAAACTCCCTATAAATAAAATATCTGATTGAGGTCGCCATCATGTGGAAAGGTGCCCATGAGGCTGGTCACGTTGCCACGCTGAATTGCGAGGCTAATTCTCTGTCCGAGATAAAGACCAGCCTTCGTATCGTGAGATGACTCTGCCAAACGCTTAGCCAAATCACGATAAATATATTAATTATGATCTTGATTATACCTGTGCAGTTAGCACTTGGGACTATATTCAGAGCGGCCATAAAGTTTAGCGAGATCTGCAGGTCGATCGGGTTATTTTAAAACGAAACGTTTCGATTTTAATATCGGTGTAGTTACGATATCCTTCCCATCCCGTAATAGTTGACATTGATATTCGGTATTGTCATAAAGTTAAGGTTCAATTTCGTCTGAACAAGCTGTCAAAATAGAGCGTCGGTGGCTCAGTGGTGTGGACTGTCGCCTTCCTATCGGGAGGGCTGAGGTTCAAATCCCGACACGTACCAATGTATTTTCGAATTTTCGAAAATATATGTACGTTATCCGACGCTCTTACGGTGAAGGAAAACATCGTGAGGAAACCTTCATGCACGCCTGCGAAGAGATTCGAAGGTTGTGTGTAAAGTCGTCCAATCCGCACTGGGCCCGCGTGGACGACTAAGGCCTAATCACCCTATACGGGTAGGCTCGTGCCCCTCGGTGGGGACGTTTAATGAGCTGATGATGAAGCTGTCAAATTATTAGAGCGATATGAAATTGACCCAAAAGTTATATTTCGGTCCAAGTGATCGGCCTGCTGTATGTAATGACTTTTTTGGTCACCCATCTGATGATGAATTATTCCAATGGTTGCTTAGCTTCACTTACATCAACATCGAACAAGAAATCCACAACGAACATTCATGTGTCTGGGAAAGCGCAGAAGCGGTGGTATGTATTTACTTTTTTGGCCACCCATCCGATGATGAATCAATCCAATGGTAGCTTAACTTACATCACAGATTAAACAAATGTACTAAACTTACATCAACAACCGAACTAGATATCCACACCCAACATTAATGTGTCTAGGAAAGCCGCAGAAGCAGTGGCCAAGTTGACGAGTTCCCTAGCCGACAAGACCGTGGTAGTCCAAGGCCATTGGCACGGAGCCTTGGCCGCCTTACTCCAAGTGCGGACGGAACAGCCTCAGCCTTTGCAGCCGCTGCAGCGCCAGCTGACTACCTGGCCAGGGCTAAAGGCTTCAGGGAGGCGTACAGTCAAGCTGGATGCAATCCGCCAAGGTTTGGACATGGTTGTTTTCTAGAAATTTCTGCAGCAGTTTTGTAAAGAAAAAGATCACTTCATATCACTTTGACGACTCATTTGGTGATGTGGTTAAGACGTCGACTGAAACACCCAAGGGTTCCGGGTTCGATCCCCGGGCATTACAAACATTTGTGAGCATGAATATGTCTGTTTGTAATAGTCTGGGTGTTTTCTATGTATAATATGTATGTATTTACAAAAAAAATGTAGATAAGTATGTTTATCCGTTGTTAAGGCTAGATGGCGCTGTGTGAATGTCTGTGGATATTTATTTTTATAAGCAAAATTGCTGCTGCCTCTGCTGTCTAGGAAGTCAGCAAGGGCAGCAGCTCTTAAGCTCTTGCCAAGACCATCATCTTCAGGGAGGCGTACAGTCAAGCTGGATGCAATCCACCAAGGTTTGGAATGACAAGGGATGGTCAATTCACTCACCCGGTGATAAGTGATACGCCTGACCATGTCAGATGCAGGTATTATTTTCCGTCAACACTACCCTGCGCCCGTCACCCGAGACGACAGATGTTAGGTCTCTCATAGTTTTGTAAAGAAAAGATATCACTTCATTAAAGCAAAACTGCTGCGCAATCTGACTACCAGGCCAGGCCTAAGGGTTCAGGAAAGCGTATAGTCAAGCTGGATGCAATCCGCCAAGGTTTGGATATAGTGCTTATATTTCAGAATTGTCTGTTAAATTAGTTTTTGTGACGAAAGCGATTTCGCTAAATAAAACCTAATACCTAGCAGAGCCCTTATTTTTCCTGACAACCTTCACATAAACCTATTACCATACATTAAATTCAGCGGCTTCTACGTTTAGATTTGTATCTATAGAAAAGACTCGACATTTTTTATCTGACGACTGCTGTTGGCCGCACATCTTCACGGGCTCTCCATCAGTTTCAAACGTCAAATAAACAATGTTTTTATTTATCCTCAGGCACATAACATTATGTACAACGTCGCTATTGGCGAATAACAAATGCGAATGGCTCAGCGAGGCGGCTTCAGTGTACGGAGTGTCCCCACCGATCCAGTGCTCCGTGAGGAATAACACGGAGGAGTGCGCGGCCGCCGTGATGGATGGAGACGCGCATGCGCTACACGGGCACAGCGATTGGCTGGTCAGGGGGACTCGGTGAGTCTTATACAGGGTGAATTAAGAACTATTGGCAACCTTTAGATCTACTGTTGTACTCATGGAATCTATTTATGGGAGTTATCATAAAAGTTTTACAAAATACAGGATAAATAAATAACTTATAGCTTAGCATTGTGCAATTCGACAATTTTAGTAAAGCTTTTATAACTTATTCAGCGCGCCACCCTCTAACGTGAATCCTCCACACCTCATATTTAATCGAAGATCATTATTTTTTAAGTCAACTTGTTTTTTGTCATATGTATTATTGATCAATCGTAAAGTGTTGTACATTATTTTTAAGGTTTTAAAATATTAGATTTTTTAATGATTCTTATTTTTTATAATGACCAATGTTTTCGATTTCATTTGTATATGTAATTATACCATAGCTGTACGCAAAAGTCGGTACAATCCTGGCACACAGTTTGATTATGTGGATGTGTACCCACACATCAACAAGTGAGAGAATTTGTGAGGTGAAGTGTGTGTGTGAGATCGAGTATGTGCTTATGTGAAATTGTGTGAGCGTGTATTTGTGTAACACAAAAATCCTCATCTCACGAAATAATCGTCTTACTAACTCCAATATAATAATTACAGAGACTTCAATCTAACTGCGATTCTGCATGAAGCGACGCCAGTAGTGGAGAACACGCACACAGTTGTCGCCTACGTTCTGTCAACGTCCGCCATTGAAAATCTGTCAGAATTGCGCGGCAAACGAGCCGCCTTCCCGTCGTACGACGGCGTTGCTTGGCATTCGATCCTCAGTTATATTAGAAAGAACAATCAAATAAAATGCAAAGATGTCAATAGTTATTTCGCAGAGATATGTGCGCCGGGTTTCGAGAAATTGAATTACTCTAATACAGAGGTATTTACGAAGAACTGTTACAAGGAAAACGGGGAAGTGCTTAGTGGGGAGGTGCAAGCTTTAAGATCCGTTGTGGAGGGGAGAAGCGACGTGGCTTTCATCAGTATTGAGACCTATAATAAATATTCAGGTTTGTAAAAAACTATTTAAACTTTTTTTTTAGTTGAAAATCAATGATGAGTCTGAAATCGGAAGTATAGGTACTAGGAGTTCATAAATTGGTAAAGGCTGTACGGTAGGATCCACCACGGCCGGTGAGGTTGGCTTAAACCCTTGAAGAATGTACAGGTGTCCATAAACTACCAACTGGTTGATCGGTAGGATGCACTACTGGCTGGTGAGTGGTAAAGCTGACTTTGATTTAAACCCAAATAGCTTACTTGGAGTCCAACTCCATGAATTTCCAAGAGGCTGTTCGGCAGAATGCACCACGGCCCGGTTTGGTAGTCTAGGGAGGCCGGTAGGTTAAATGGAATGTACTATTTGCGTCCATGAAATTCCTTTTTGACGATTCCAAAGCAAAGCTTAATAAACACAAATGGACAGCTCAAAGATATAGCGTTACCATTTTTAGTGAAAATAAATGGTGATGATGTATGTATATGAAAGAAATAACTTTTTATACAAGCTTGACATAATGTTAAACAATGGTTATTAAGTAATGTCGTCTTTTCTTTTACAGCCAAGCTTATAATGGAGCCGTGGGCGAGTGAACCTAAAAAGCTGAAACCTGTGTGTCCGGAGGAGAATGAAAAGTACTGCTTCATAAGCTGGTCCAACCTTGGCCATATATTCGTACCCAGCAACCTCACCCACATGCGAAAACAAGAAATAATAAACGTTTTCACGAGATTCGATCAATTGTTCGGAAAAGGTTATCCGTTCCATTACGCCATGTTCTCACTATACGGCCCGTACAACCATCAACGAGATGTCCTATTCCATAACAACACCAAGAATCTGATAGCCGAGTCTATGTTATACTCCAACCCTTATATTCGTATACCGTTGAGTTTCGAACGTACGCTGTCAAACTCAACTGACAGCTGTCAGCATCATGATTTTATAAATTTTGGCGCGAAATTGCAACCGCAATTCTTAATATTAATGTTTACCCTAGTCGCTTATTTAGTGAAATAAATTATAAGATATTATAAATAAAATATGACTGATTAACACGTGCTTGATTTGTTTTATTCTTTTGGAAGCCATTACGGTGAGTTGTTAAGTCATACCCTAACTGATAAAAGACTCACATCTCCACGAAGTTGCAGAATATTGTAATGTATCTGGAAGAAGTGAAACGGCCCCACGCAACGCCCTAAGCGGAGGTACGAGTCCCACTCTGGGACGCCCTAGGCTCGTTGTGTAAATTTTAAGGCTGAGAGCTATCTGCGCTCGCCACTCGCCCGGTGAAGCTGTAAAGGCTAAGAGCAGTAGGCAGTTCGGAAAAAAAACAAGTGAAACGGAAAATTGTCATAGATTCAAGGAATCTGATACGTACCTACGCACTGTCTAAATCAGGGATTCCAAATGATATCCTGAGTATCCTGACTCAAGTTCGAACTTAGTTATAAACACAATCTTAGTTTAATAAAAGTATTCCTTAATGATTTTCCATTCGTCATCATCAGTCTATAACATTCCATTGCAGGGGACAGGCCTTCCCACACATCATAACGATGAGGAGTAAAGTTATTTTTTCTCTTTATTAAGGACAATAAACAATTACACACCGGAATATTATCATCGTCTCATTATACGTCCCAAGGGAGGGGCACGAAACTACCAGTAAAGGGTGTAATAAACCTTAGTCGTCCACGCAGCCCACTGCAGATTAGCTGACTTCACAAACAACCTTTGAATACTTTCGCAGGCGTGCGCAGGTTTCCTCACGATGTCTTTCTTCACCGTAAGAGCGTCGGATAACGTACATATAATTTCGAAAACACATTCAACCGTTTTTTTCCATTTATTCCAAAACGGCTGGATGCACATATATAATATTTGGCGCACATATATAGTTAATTGAGAACAAAACATAGGTACAAACTCATATCACTCTAGGACATGGGTACTTTCCTGCTAAGGTAACGCACACTGGTACGTAGCGGGATTTTTATCTGCGCCCTCCAGGTCGGAGGGCAACAGTCCACACCAATGTGCCACCGTCGCATACTTTGGCTGTAGTAGTGAGTTACTGGAGCATCCTAATCCCTTTCTCCTGAGGTGTAATGATTGAGAACACGACTACTAGGTTCTAGTTCAATTCGCATGTTGTGCAAGCATTTGTGGGCATGGGCTTCTGACCCATTGGTTACCAAACTTAGAGTCCCATTTTAAAACTAGAACCTATGGGTTTTAAATAGCTCCATAAGTTGATTGGCCAATGGGAATTGAGGATAAAGGTTTATTACAAGAAATAAAATAATGATGGAATAAGATTGTAAAATCATTTCTATCACTCACTTCTGGGTTGTTGCCCACAACTCCTTGCAATAACTTGCTTGTGGGTTAATACACACATGGGTTGCGAGCCATTTACGGTCGTAATTCCCTGGTAAAGCCGCGAAGGCCATCTGCGACCTTCAGCAAAAAGTTGTTATCATTATCATCTGCTCAATACACTACCGCACCTACCAGGGGCACGAACCTACCTGTAAATATACCTGTAGGTAATAGGCCTTAGTCGTCCACGCGGTCCCAGTGCGGATTGGCCGACTTCACGCACAACCTTTGAATCAGTTCGCAGGCGTGCGCAGGTTTCCTCACGATGTTTTCTTTCATCGTAAGAGCGTCAGACAAACGTATACATAATTTCGAAATGGCATTAGTACATGGAGGGATTTGAACCTACTACATCGAGATCGAAAGGCAACAGTTCACACTAATGAGTCACCTACTAACAAAATGTTGACCTGAAAAACACCCTAATCAAAATGGGAGCGGCTTTTTTTTTCGAACTGACTACTTCTGTTTGCAGCAGATGGCCTTTACAGCTTCACCGGGCAAGTGGCGAGCGCAGATGGCTCTCAGCCTTAAAATTTACATAACGAAGCTTGGTAGCCTAACATATCATTGTACGCAAAGTGTAAAGTTCTCTCCATACGGCAGCTATATATATTGCAAATATTGCTAGAGCAACATAAAATCACTCCATATACTAATTTCAATTACAGTAAAAAGCGTACTATTAAAAATGTGTACTCCTCTTAAATGTCGATCTGCCACTTCTAAGCGTCAGCTGTGTCACATGAGTGTTCATATTTATAATAAAGTAAACAAAAAACTTAATATTTATCCTATGTCTAAATACAAGGTTAAAGTTAGGGCTAGGGGACTGGTTACTTGGGCTGGATTACCAGCAGACTGAATCTTTACTAAAAATTATTAATTAAATCAAGAATAGCGTATAAATTGAACTAAATAGGTACTATCAAAATAACATGTGCACATCATCATGTATACATACATACTAACACACAATCATACACACGTACATACATTAACACATTTACACACATGAACACATATCCTCATTTGAATACGAAAACGTTCAAATTAATTGTACTTTTGCTCTGAAATGTTTATATACATCAGTTGTTTTGTTCTGTTTGGTTATATGTTCTAAATTAAGTTTAAGGTTACTGTAATGTATATAATAAGAAAACATAAAACTGTATCGAGTCATCTCCGGCGACTGGAAGCACTGACTTCTGTAACACGGGTTTGCATACCTAACATAGAAGACAGGGGTTTTCTCCCAATTTGTTAACTTTTTTATGTCAATAAACGTTTTTATTTTATTTATTTTATATGTTTGAGGGAGTTGGGAATGTTAACCTTTGTTTGAAATGTGGTTGGATTTGCGAAAGGCCGCTGGTGGAGGCTGGACGCGAAAAGCGGAGGACCGGGATATCTGGCGCAAAATGGGGGAGACCTATGTCCAGCAGTGGACTGCGATAGGTTGAATAGATAGATAGATAGTGGTTGGATTTGTACCACTTCCCAATTAATAAGATAATGTTTTCGTCTTTAGTTATTTGGAAAGCTCATAAGTAAATAGTAAATGACACAACCCATATGGAATGGTTGCAACGTCGGCTCTTACACCAAGGGTACCGGGCTCGATCCCCGGGCAGTACAAACATTGTGTGCATGATGCCTGTTTGTATTGGTCTGGTTGTTTTTTTATGTATAATATGTATGTATTTACAAAAAAGTACATTACTATGTTTATCCATTCTTTAGTATCTATATTACAGGCTAAATGCTTAGTTTGGGTCTATATGGTGCTAAGTGTATGTCAGGGGATGTTTATTATTATTATTAAATGCACATTCAATAAAATGTTTATATATTTCCTGATGCCTACTAAGAGTTCAAAAGAATCCAAAATTTGATTAGTTAAAATACTGTCTCTTTTCATCTTTGTCAATTTAGTATACAAAATTAATAAATTTGGTAATTTAGTCGGACAAGGTAGACCAGAAGAAAAATTGGGGATTTTTGAAGAATTTTCCTGAATTCATTCAAACTTAATGTAATACATAATTTAGTACTAACACTAGTTAATAAGTTATTTTAAATATAAAACTAATACCACTATGGATTACTAGTCCGAAATATACAAATTTATTTAATATAGTAAAGACTAGCTAGCTGTGTATCGAACGGTGAACGCACAACAGTCCTTGAAACTTAACACAATCAGCTAAGTTTTGCCTTTGTAAATAAAATGTATATGGTAATATTTATATTTGGGTTGTGGAATGTTTTTGTATTTCTGGTTTTAAGCGATCTCTCAGCTCCCGGTTTATAAAGATCAAAATGAAACACACAGCTTATGAAATATTATGACAAAGTTTATTAAGATTATATATAAATGGAATTATATCAATGTTATACTATGCAAGAAAATTAAATATATTTTTAGATTCTTGAATCAAACATACAAATGTGGATAAAATTGCATCCCCATGGTATATTACACCCAATAAATAAAGCATACAAGAATACTTTTCTTTGATTAACATTTTTTTTGGTTTCCACTTAGTTGTTAATAAATTTGTTTTGCTAATTTTAGTTACCAAATGTATTTATGAATTTTATTTTTTACATTTGATAAAGAAGCAATACCAGAATAGAAACTATGATTATATTCATGACTATGTGTAATAGTTTGCAGTTTTACAGTATGAAAGAGGTGACACAGAAATAAAACAAGATAACCTCTTAAAAATTAATGTAATCACAAAACTTATGACTGGAATAGGCTTAAATACTACGTTACACTATCGACGACCGCGACCGCGGCCTCCACGTCCACCCCTCGGTCCTCCGCGTCCGCCACGGCCTCTGCCTCTACCGCCGCGAGCTCCGCCTCTCGGGAAACCTTCGCGCTTTCCACGTCCCTTGGGTGCATCATCAATCAACAGCGTCTCTAAAGGCAAACTGTCCGGCAGCAGGAAATACCTTATATTATTACCGCGTATACTCAAAGTCTCCAACTGCAGTTCCTCTCTGTTTTCCAATGTTACTTTAACAGCCTTCAAGTGAGTGTTCATTGCAACATCGACGCCGGTTATAGTTCCGTGCACAACACTTCCATTTTTCAACTCAATAGTCACCGTCTCGTGGCTGAGTTTCATTAAAAACCTAACAAGCTTCATATTTCTTGGATTATTAGTTTATTCTATGAGAAAACAATAACGGCGTCGGTCTGGAATAGATAACCTCAAATTTGACAAACAAAATATGGCGGGTGTAATGTTGCCAACTTGTAAAATAACAAAAAGTCTATCCAAAACACCAAAAGTCCTCTTTTGAATTTTAATAAATTTGAAAATTATTTTGGTATTTCCTGATATTTTATTGTTGCATCATATTTTGTAATATCCACTAATGAAATACCCAAATAGTTCCCATGGCTAGCAAAATACACAATAACGTAGTGTTACCTGCTCAGCGTAGCTGCTCAATGATATATCATTACAAGACATTTAGATCTTGTCAGATTTACAACAGAAGATTTTGTCTGTTAAGACGGTTTTCTAAGAGTAATTTGTGTACTTAATTGTCAATAATATTCTTGGGTACCCAGGGCTTTCAGCGGTCTTGTTTCAACCTTTATTGAAAACCATGAACCCTGCTGAGGACCTAGGAGAAAGAGAAGTAGATGCAGAAACAGAACAAGAAGAAAAGGAAAAAACTATTAGCGCTCGGCTTGTGCTAACTTTGGAACAGGTTAAATGAAATAAATTGAACCTAAAATCCTCCATTTTGCGTGAGATATCCTGGTCCTTAGCTTTTCTCATCCAGCCTCCACCAGCGACCTTTCGCATGTCGTCGGTCCATCGGGCCGGAGGGCGTCCTACGATAAGCTATTAAGTACTATTTCTATTGATTAAGTTGTAACAATTCAACGAACTGAATGTATTCTCATTTATCTCAATAATGATGTTCGGGACGACCGTCACAGTTTAGGGATAGATAAATAGATAACATTAGCGAATGTGAAATACATAAATAGATAGAATAGCGATAGACTTAATAGTTAGGAATATAGCTTGTATAGAAGAATATATAGTTAAGAGGATTTGAATATTGTATAAGTAATAAGATAGTAAATATAAGAGTTTATAGTTTGGAGATTTATGTATAGAGAATAGTAAATAAGATTAATAATTATAAATTATAGTTGTCTAAATAGCAAAATAGAAAGTTTAAAATACGTAAGATTTATAGATAGGTAAATAGGTAGTTATTACGCAAATAGATAGGTAGGAAATAGATAGATAGATAGAATATCCTTTATTGTACAATTTCGGAACAATTACCAATTTAAAGAAAATAGGTTCATCAATAAATAATCATCTTGTAGCGTCTTTCATTTACCCTGTGTTACACCTACATAGTAAATAATAGTACATAAAGTAATAATAATACAAGGAAATAGGTGTACATCAGGAGTTGCCGCGCAATTAGCGCATAGTAAACTAAGAGAAAAAGTTTTTTTTTTAATTGATTTTGTTGTTGGCCGCAGATGGCCTTAACGATGTCACCTGAAAATGGCGATCCTAGCTCAGCCGATGATTAGCTCCGATAACGGCCACTAAGGGCGCCCACTAGGGCTCGAACCTCGAGTTAGTGCCGTCCCTCGGACGAAGGAATATGACGGAGTGAGACGCTGTGAGGATTGGGAATCACGCGTCCGCCGGCGGATGCGTGTCCTAGTGTTCGTGTACGATGTACAGTGTGCTGAGTGTGAGTGTAAGGCGCGTTGGTTAGTGTCATCTGGTCGAGTAATATGTGCCTCGGTCGGCGATGTTTAAATCGAACACCCTTCATGGCAGATAGTTTGCCGCTTGGGCAATGAAGCGGTTGACGTGATGAACGCGTTATCGAAGAAGCGACGGGACGCTTCTTTCATAAAACTTAATAGAGGAATGTCGACCCTATGTAGACCGATGTTCCTAATATACCAGGGAGAGTTTGCCGCGGCGCGTAGACTTTGTTTTGACTTCGCTGAAGGCGATCCAACAATGAGGGGGCTACGTGTGCGAAGACGACATTAGCGTACGTCATGACGGCGAATGCAAGCTTTGTAAATGTCAACTATTTCTAAGTGACATTTTACTCTTCCTACCTATGAGATAATAAACCTGCCTTGGAAGAAGCAAATAGGGCTAACTGCGCGGCTGCATATTTCGGAATGTCGTTGACTACAACGAGAACAAAGTGGCGATAATACGGAAGCCTGCGGGACTCCGGCTCTAACTGGGTGCGGTGAAGAAGAGTTCCTTCACCCGGTAGGAAATGTGCGGTTCGACAAAAAGTCTCGTATGATGCGCACGAGCCTGTCGGGAATGCCTAGCGTGAGCTTGAATAATAAGCCGTTATTCCAAACTTTGTCGAAAGCCTTTGCTAGTCGAAAATAAAGCCCTCGTGGCACCGGTTTTGGTCTATTGAGACCATCTAGGACATGTTGGTAAGCGGTGTACCTGCTGAATGCACGAATAGCCGCTCTAAAGCCGAATTGTTCGTTGATGAGAAGGCCGTTGGAGAAAACAAAATTCCTAAGGCGAATAGCTAATAACCGTTCATATATTTTGCCCATAGTCTTGAGGACTAATGGGCCTATAGCTTGTTGGATTTGCGGTCTTTCCCTGGTTTCGGATGCCTGACAACCGCTTCTCCACGCGCTGGGAAATACAGTATTTGCCATGGCCGCGTTAAAAATGGTTACGAGTAGTACAATCAGATGCGCGGTAAGAACTTCAGTACTCGATTGGTGATACCATCGAGGCCTGGAGCCTTACCGGGATGAAATTGCCGAATGATTGTTGTCACTTCGTCGACGGTGTCGGCGAAGATCGACATTCAGTGGCAGAGGAGAGACGCGTAACTTCGCTGTCCACGTGCGAGATGGACAGGGTCAACCGGAATTGTGCTAGGACTACATTGCTCTTCCAGGCTGGCAGGCAGACACTCTGCCTTGTCACCGTCCTCGAAGGCAATGGAACTATCGGGCCTAATAAGAGAAAAAGCTAGAAGTCCCGCTGTATTTATAGTGTGCGAGAGTGACGGAGAGAGACGCAGCATGCCGCCTCCCTCTAACCTGTGTGAGAGAGACAGGGAGTGATGCCACGTTGCTATCTCTCTCCAAACATATTTTCTTATTGGATTTTAAGTAGATTAATTAACACTATAGAATTATAATTGAAAATAGAGATTAAAGTACTAAATATTGATATTGTAAACAGTTTACAGGTAGAAATAACTTGCAACATAGTGAAAAATGTAAATGTTTTTTTAATAAAATAAAGGGGAATGCGCGGGATGAGGGGAGCACGCGGGTTTGCGGAAGAAGTATAAAAACAGACAGATTTGAGCGAAAGCATGCATTCGGCGAAGAGAACTACGCGATAACAGAAGAATAGAAGAGCCCAACTGCGAACCAAGCCCCCTGCAAGTTTACATGAAGAAATTGCTATTTCATTATCGACGACCCCTCGACCCGACCAGCGTTACTGGACGTGGCGTTGCGACGCCACCAGTACTACCACCGCATCCTACCGTTGGACCACACCGGCAAGCACTCGCCCGTCAATCGTTTCTTTACGACAGAACAAGAGTCATACAGTCCACTCTCAACGAAATAAGTCACAGTCTTGGCGGGCGGTGCTGTGCAGGGATAAACGCCATCCCATCCCGCACAAATGACATTAAAGTACCCTTTGTTGTTTTAAATAAAAATCATCCCAGCAAAAACATTGGATGCAAAATGTTGCCAAGACGACCACATTAAGTTTGCGCTGTACAAAAAGATATCAGATCTCATGAAGAGTCAAGCTTCTGAATCTGCACGACCTTACTCTGCCGACCCATACTTCCACAAATTCACGAATCAGTAAAAGTGCCCTTGTCCTCGTCTTGGCGGGAGCACTACCGTGCCCCTGTTTATATTAGGAAGGTAACATAATGTTTATATTAGGAAGGTAACATAATCTGTTAAATCAATAAATCATAGCAACTGTAGCAATCATAGCCTGACCGATTTGTTCGACTTAATTTACAAACAAAAGCATAAGCAATGGTGGATCTAACAGATATTTCCGGTACTGCTGTACTATCAGATGGGGAAAAGGAAGATATTTTCCAAAAAACTCCCGAATTCAACGAGGTTTTCGCAAAATTAACACTTACTGACGAGCAGGTGAAATTACCTCATTCAGAGTGAAAAAATATTATTAGGACAACATCTATACCTAAATACCTGTATAAAAACGTGTTTTCTTTAAGGAAAATGATCTGCGTGAGGCTTTCAATTTATTAGACTACGCAGGAGAAGGAAAATAAAAGCTGAAGATTTAGAGTGCCATAAAAGCTCTAGGTAAGTAATATAATTACAGAATATATTCAATGAATCAATAACATAAAACATTTTTTAATAAACATCTTATAGTTTCTTATGAATATTAATTTAGCGAATGCTGTCAATTTAATGTGGTCTGTTAGCTGATTTTCAAACCACTGCTTTATATAAAAAATATTTGGCTACCGTTTCAGGCTATGAACCAACTAAAGAAGAACTTCAGCACATAATTCAGGGCGTCGATAAAGGAGATTCCGGGAAGCTTAGTTTTGAAAATTTTGAAACTGCGATCATGAGAAAAATTATGTCCCAAGATAGCGATGGAGATATTATGAAAAGCTTTCGCCTGTTTGATATTGATGACAAAGGTAAGCATTTACAAATACATAAACATAGAGTATGTATACTTTTAGATTAAAATGAAAAGTTATAAAATTTTCAGGACACATAAGTTTTGAAAACCTTAAAGAAGTAACACGAATTTTGGGCACACATTTGACTGATGAAGAAATTGAGGAGATGATTGACGATGCCGATAAAGATTATGATGGATTAGTACGTAATTTTGAATTTATGAAATGATAACATTAGTTTTAAAAAAAATTACAACTGTTCATCGTCTTACCACTAACCAAACTAATTCAATTTTCAGATTTCTGTAGAAGAGTTCATGAAAATGATTAAAAACTGCGTCAATATTGTGACTCCATAATTATGAGAACATTTTAAGTATTGATTATTAATATTCAACTTTTTGGTATTGATATACTTACTGGCAGCACTGAAATATATTGCTGAATTTTACAAAGACCGGTGTTTGGATTTTTTCAATATTTTTACAGAAAGTTAACCCTGTTGCTTTCAGCAGCATAATAACCCTCTTTAATATAGAGTTTGAGTTGCATTAGGGTTGTTTTCTCGTAAGAATTCTAGTTTTGTTAATCCAGAATACAAGAATACATTATTGTTTATGGTCAGAAAGTTATAGGAAGAAATTAAAAAAAAATGTAATGTCACAGATGACGTTTATAGACCTCTTTTTCTACGAATGTTTTTGTTTGATTTGTAACGGTCGCTGTAGAGTTTATATAATCCACAATCAAGAAATTAGTTTGTTGTTCATAGTAATCAGATTACAAGAGATTGACTCCTCAATCCCTTGCTGCTATTTGTATAATAATCTGAAAAATCATACGCACACGTTTGTATTCAAATATATGTCACCAAATATGGGTAAGGAATTTTTGGCCTCAAATTTGCTATTGTGTCAGAATAATTGCATTAAATTTTTACATCACCTTTCCAGACGATTTAACTATAGAGGAGAAGTGTGAAAACCTTATGAATGTGGTTGTGGAGTCCCGGAAACGCTTTGGCAAAATGTGCGTTGACTACGAACAGAAAACATCTCTGATGGAAAATAAAATATTAAATTTACAACTGGAAACGATTTCCAATTACCGTTTCAAACCGAAGCAGACTGTGAACGTCGAAGTGGAAGACATGTGTAAAGATGCCGAGGATTTTACGTTAGAAATAATAGCAAAAAATAAGCGAATCGACGAGTTGCGGAAAAAGTTAAAAAATACGCAAGAAGTTGTGTCTCAGCTAAAAACTGATGCGGTGGGCAGGAAGTTACAGGAGCCACTCACTGCTGAAGCGTTGTTAAGCAAAGCCAAAGGGAAACATTTGTCATAACCATTATAGGAACATTATAGTTAGTTTAATGTGTTATATATGGATGTAAAGTTTCAGCACATATAATTTTAAACCAACCAAATCTAACCTCACTTGCATTGCATTCTACCAAAATAGTTCTCATGTGCTGTTGGCACACAATAAACCAGAATGGCAGTCCAATCCACAGCATTATTATAGTGCATACATATCATATGTGAGATTGACATATTGTGTCTACGCTGCTCTTTATGCTGTGTTAAACAATGATTTGTAATTATTGCCTGATATGCAATGATGTGCATTGTGTGTAAGTAACACAGTGTTTATCATATAAAACAACCGTGGGCTTATGATACTAAAAGTTGTTCACCCAGCTACATTCTAAGTACCTGTTAGCACCTATCAATCTACATTGGGTCAAAACTCCCATAGCAGTACTGTGTAGGATGCTTATAGACTGGAAGCGGAACAATGTAGAATAGAATGTCTTTATGTGCTAAAAAGCATGGTATTAAATATCAATAAAAAAGCATGTAAATATTTATTGCATAAAAAATATGTATTCAAGCTTAATTAAATGTCAAAACAGTACACATGGATCAATATTATTACACAACAAACATCATACATTACATTATTAATCTAAACATTTATCGTGTAAAAAGTCCTTTGTCATAATATTTTTTTTCAGAAGCTATTTAAAAAGTTTGTTTTTGAAAATGCAAATGTCTACTTATATATTGTATGTACATTAAAATGTCTGCCTGTTCCTGGTAGTCTCTGAAATGGCTGAATCGATTTTAACGGGACTTACTGGCAGATAGCTGATGTAATAAGGAAAATCTTATGCTTTTTTAAAATAAATACTTTGGGCAATGTAGTGTTGTTCCATGCGGCGCGCAGGTTATGCGGTTCATGCTGTAACGTGTCTAAATGAAGCGATTTTAATAAAATTTGTATGCGGACACTCGAAGGGCCATCGAAATGTATTTTCAGCTCTATAAATTTGGAAAACGCTCTTCATAGGATGCCACATTGTGGTCTGTCGTGAATATTTGCTCTGAAAAGAGATAGCTCAGTTTTGTATTATAAAGGTTTAATATTAATTATTAGTATAGCAATGTATGTTTACTTATTTAATTAAAAGGTACATAAATTAACTAAACTTAATTTTTTTAAGACTAAAAACAACATTAAAATTAAAATATAACTAATTCAAATATATTTACAAAAAGCCTAGAAACAAATAAATACAAAAAGATATTTTATTCATAGGGAAAACTCCCTATAAATAAAATATCTGATTGAGGTCGCCAATGTATGTATTACATATGATGATGATGATTTGGGCAATGTATGTATTTATAATTGAGTATCATTAAAAAAGTTGTATGAACACATAATTATGTTTTTTTAAATGAAAATTTCAGTGCATTTGACTGATATCGCACTCATGGGAAGTGACAATGCAGTATATGATGTATCACGCCAACTAAAAAAAATCCGATTTACTCTTTCCTTAAATTTTTGTTGTCATATCTATATAATATAAGAGCGTCGGTGGCTCAATGGTGTGGACTGTCTCCTTCCTACCGGAAGGGCTGAGGTTCAAATCCCGACACGTACCAATGTGTTTTCGAATTTTTGAAAATATATGTACGTTATCCGACGCTCTTACGGTGAAGGAAAACATCGTGAGGAAACCTTCATGCACGCCTGCAAAGAAATTCAATGGTTGTGCTTGAAGTCGTCCAATCTGCACTGGGCCCGCGTCGACGACTAAGGCCTAATCACCCTACACGGGTAGGCTCGTGCCCCTCGGTGGGAACGTTTAATGAGCTGATGATGATGATATCTATATTTAGTTAATCTGATAGATTCCATCATCTATACGTATGCCCAAGTCAACCTCACTAGACTTTGGTACATCCTGCCTGAGTACTGAATATTAAAAACTTATGTATAAATCATATGTCCGGAAGTGGACTGCGATAGGTTGAACAGTAAAAATGAAGATATATTTATTTTCTTTATAATCATTATCATCAGCCTATAACGGCCCACTGCAGGGAATAGGACGCACACCATTGACCACACCAAGATAGGAGCGCCTACCAGGCGGGCCCAATTCGCGTTGATGGGTGTTAATCCAGTGTTACAAATATTGGTAATGACTGTAAGACTGAATTAATTGATTTTCGCGTAACCGGCGTGTACCGGGCCGCTTATCTCCCCAAACATATATAAGGCTACCAACCCTACTCTGGGGCGCCCTTAGGCTCGTGTAAATTTTAGGCCTGAGAGCCATCTTCGCTCGCCAATTGCCCGGTGAAGCTGTAAAGGCCATCTGCGGCCAACGGCAGTAGTCAGTTCGAAAAAAAAAGGATTAACTGGATAAAGGTGATTCAGCCTGCAATGTGCTAACTAAGGAAAAATCGCACAGTGTGTCCCCACGCAGAGGTGGATCGTGATTTTATGGGGCCCTGGGCTGAAGTTTGTATTAGTTGATAGGCCCTCAGCCTGAGGGTCCTATCAATTAATAGTCATGCTAATAAACTGTTTCTATAATTATATATTATTGCTATAAATTCTTTATTGCACAAAAAACTACGGAAATACTATACATACAAAAGGCTACCTTATTCCTGTAGGAGCAATCTCTTCCAAGCAACCTTTGAGTGAAAGAGTAACCGAAACACCTATTGTTTTAGCAACATCTGGGGGTCCCTAGTAACCTCGGAGCTCTGGGCTGCAGATCAAAGTAGCTCTTAGGTAGATCCGGCCCTGTCCCCGCGGGATAAAGGGATTCGAAGTCACGAACGCCTGATTCACCTGAGGTTGTTTACCCATGTGAACTAAATACACTTTGAGTAAATTTGAAACACTTAATGATAATAAATATTTTTCTTTAAGATAAAATTAATTGAGATGAAGGTTACAACAAGGTTTACATGCATTTGTAATATGAACCTATTGAACACCGGGAATCCAAACACAATAGATAGAAATCTTTACGTCTGGCGCCTTGAGGTCTCATTGGAGGGTTAATGAACGGCCACTAAATAAATTACACTGCAAATGGTTGCTAGAGGGTGAGTAAATTGGCCTCGATGGTATAATGGTATGAGCGTTGTTTATATCTTTGCGTGAACCGGGTTGTGGGTTCGACTCCCACGGGGAGAACGCATACCGTGAAAATCACTGTTAGATTTTCTCAGTTTAAGGTTGTTTTTAGTCGTCCTAGCGGGCGCAGTGCGGATTGGCCGTCTTCACGCACAACCTTTGAATCTGGTCGTTGGCTTGCGCGGGCACGATGTTTTCCTTCACCGTGAGATCGTCGGAAGAGTATTATCATTATAAATTATTAACATCATTGTGGGTGTAGTGATGGTTTTTATTTAATCTAGGTATTATGTGCTACGTTTGTACTTAATCTCGTTACATCTAAGTGAATAATCTTACGATCATAATCATTAAAAGTTAACCCATTGAACGCCGGGAATCCAGACACAATGGAAAATCTATGGTTTCTGCCGCCTTTATCTTAAAGCTTTTCTTTTAATAGTAAAATATACATGATTTAAACGCGCAATACACTATAGTAATGATCATTAAATTTTTCAATTTTATAGCACTTGAAATCTGTAGAGGGAAATAGAATTTAAAAAATTAGCGATTCCTTGTGTTCATTGCATCATACCTTAATTTAGACTTATATAATAAGTTTTAAATTGGTAAGTTAGGGTAATTATTACTACTTAAA